>CM076580.1:1492108738-1492382717 GCA_034641835.2 Pinus albicaulis
GTCCATATCGGACGATCCAAAATCACTCTGCCTTTTTCTTCTCCCCACTCTCCTTTTTGCCTCTTCTACGCAGATCTCCACTGTTGGATGCTTTCATCCAACGGCTACGCTCCTTCCCCGCCTTCTGAAGCAGTTAAACCTAAAAACGCAGGATTTTCTAATATTTTGTGTATATTTGCAGGGATAAATGGTTTTTCGTTATAACAAATAAAAATTCAGAGGCCAGGAAAGAAGTTTCATGTGCCTTTGATTCATCAAAAGAAGCCGTTTTCAGGGTTCAAGATCTATGTTTCGTCAATGCTCTATGAGCATTGATGCCGTGAAATCCTGCGCAGCCTGCACATCGACAAGACACTGTGATTTAAATCACATTTAAAAATAGTATCAGTTTTAGAAGACATAGCACAGCAGAATGAAGATTGAAGATAGATTTGTGGGGATTATGGCTAATATTGAGTGTCAAAAGCCTATTCCCCCAAATTAGAAAACACAGTTAAAAGAAAATCATAAGTGTTTAACAGACAGAAAGGCCTCCACCGCCACATTTGAGGAAAATTGATTCCTCCCAGCTACCATAGAGCCACATGTTGCCTCAAAGCATTCAAACAGAGGCTGAACTTATTGAAGAAAATTAGATATTCACCTCCAGCGCAGCCAGGGAGTTACTGCTGCAAGGAAATAAATGCAGAAATATCTACAGAGTTACTCCAAACATTACGTAGAGCCTCGAAGTCAAACAAAAGCCCCCGCCAAGTTTAAATCATAATTGTAAAATAGTTAATGCAGCAAATCCACCTGTAAACTTATCCATCGAGCCCCTCAAAGGCCGAGAATTCTCGAATCTGTATTAATTGTCCTAAAAATATCTTTTATCAGATCTCACTTCCTCATTCTTCTATAAATACTTTTGTAGAAGATGAGAAACTGTTGGTTGCAGAACTTTGATATACACTTGAGCTTAAATTTCTGATTGTAAATAGTGTTCACCGGCTCTTGGAGCTCTGCTAGTGATAGATAGATTAGGCTGAGATGTGTAGATGGTTGCTAAACTAAAGCACTGGACTTAAAGTTGTAACTGGTTTGGAGCATCAATACAAGCTGATTTATGGGATCTTGGTCTATGTTGACGGTGATGTTTTTCTTATTGTAACTTGTCATTTTGTTTCTGTTTTCACTGTGTTCCATTTTCTCTTATAAAGAACAACATGCATAGAGTTAGGACCTACTGTATATTAGTAACCTTCTCTGACTGAAAATCTTTATCTGAATGTTTTCTTCTAAATTGTGTTATTTAGGGATGATTTTTTTCAGTTCAAGCATAGGAATGTTGGCGTTCCCTCGTCTTATTTTCTTAGCTAAATTTTATTCTTAAATGTTATTTTCAGTATATGTTTAGTGAAGATGAACCGGGGAAGATATGGTGAACCCTGGTCCCGGTTTTATCCCCACAACTATCTGAATGTTTCCCTTGGAATGTGTTAAAAGCTGGCTAGTTTAAAAGTACTTACCAGATCTTAGGCCATTTTGTGTTATCTTTGTGTTTGTCTTGAAAGTAACCAAGTAAAGCAGAGCTAGGAGAGGATTTGTGGTGAGCCTGGCCCGCTAGTTTCTTCTCTGAAAGTTTCCTTCAAGTTTCCCTTTGTTTTAAAGTGTTTTCTATTGAAAGTGTATCAAAGGCTGGCTAGTTTAAAAGTACTTACCAGATCCTAGTTTACTTTCACGTATTTCTTGATTCTATGTCAAAGGCTGACTAGTTTAAAAGTACTTATCAGATCCTGGTTTGCTCTTGTTCTGCATATGTTTATTTCCCCTTCTTATTGTACCATTTCATTCCATAAATCAAACTTCAAAGAGATCCTTAGACATATATGACTTGCCCCATGGACCACTCTTGCCTCTTGCTGTTCCAATTAAACCCTATTATGACTCCATAGCCCAATGGACTAAAACCTGCAATTATCTATCTTTTTGGCCGAAGCTTGTTCTATTTGCTCGCAACTTCTCACCTTTGAAACTATTTGCATTTGGGACTTTCCACCTTAAACAGTAATCATGCTCAACCACCCAAAAACAAAACAAACCCTTGGCCTTCATAGCTAGCCTAATATTATTACCCTAAACTTCAAAGACAAATCCATCTTTGCACTTATTGGAGAGATCCATCTCCGGATTCAAAAGGGCTAGATCCTAGAATCCCAAAGTGGTTGAAACAATGTTGTTTCTGTGATCAGACTTTGCCAATCTTGCTGATTACAGATTCCCAACATTTAGGGCAACTCCGGTGGGGAATCAGTTGAATTTTCACCTTGGGTTCCCTTAAAAACTTCATAAAACTTGTGATTAAAAAGCAACCTTTTTCAAGCACTACCAAGAACTGGTAATCATGATGAAACTTGTTTGAATCTATGACAAACTAGGTGAACCCTAGGATTCTCTTAAGACTTTATCTAACCTTGAAAGACTAGCTGGCTTAGCCATAAGAGTAGACTGTCTTTGTCTCATAACCGTAGCTAGGTTTTGAAACAGAGTTAGGACATTCTTACAAACCACACAACTGAAAAATAACTCAGAAAACACCAAAAATATTTCAGATCGGTATCCAATAATCATGGTGGTGGACCATAAAACCTTTTACCTCTGAAAAGAGCTAAAAAATTCCACTTGGCGACTCCACAACACTTGGCAGACCTTAAGACTCCACTGGGAAGAACCCTCATCATTCTAACATTAGACAAACTCAGTTGGAGGACTGTAGGATTGAAATTTATGTAAACAGACTAGTTAACCTCTTAAATATTGTCATACCTGGTTGAACTTTTCTTGTTTATTTGGGTCTAAAAAACACAGCATAGTGGCTCCTAGAAACATTCACACTAGAGCCTATCCTGACCCTGATCCACCTGAGTTAGTTGATAACCCAGAAAGTATCCTTAGGAAGTCTCCTAGGATTAAATTATCAACTGTTTTCAGACCACCCTTGAGAGCTAATTCAGTCCCTGAAAATCTTTCAGCTCTACAACAATCACAATTTGACTTAGTAAATCCCTTTAGTACTAGGTCTCTTGATGATTTAGATCAGTTAGATTCTGAGTCTTCACTTTCATCTCCTGAAACAAGTGAAAATCCTGGCAGCAGAGAAACAACACCTCCTGATTTACATTTCCTTCACAACCTAGGTGTCTCTCATCCAAGATCAGCTCAGCAATCTATTCCTGGTCCATCTACTTCTGCTCATCGTACATCCACTGTTCGAACCACTCCATTTCAGCCCACTTTCCCTTTTGTTAATCTTCCTCTTGGAAATCCACCGCCACGACATATCATGGCAACATGGTATGCTCCCTTAGTCCTTCCTGCACCATTAGTCAATCTTCCACAGGACTATCAGTCCAAAATTCCATTATATAATGCTAGCAATGCTACAACTGCATCACAACATGTGGATAAAATGAATGACTACTTTGACAGAAATGAAATTGATGATGATTCTGTCAAGATTAGATTGTTTGCTTAGAGCTTAGGGGGAGAAGTAAGGAAATGGTTCAAAGTTTTAACGCCCCATAGTATCCATGATCTCCAAGCCTTCCATCAAACTTTCTTAAACAAATGGGAAGTAAAGAAGAATCCACTCCAAGTCCTTTCCGATTACAAAAACCTCCATAGAAACACTGGGGAAAGTGTGCAAGCTTATTGCACTAGATTCAACAGTGTGTATAATGCACTTTCCCCAGAACTAAAACCTCCACAAGGCTCAGCTTTAAACAAGTTTCCTGAAGGGTTTGTCCCTGAGATGGCCTATCAGCTAAGAGAAAGAGATTTTGCAACTCTTGAAGATATGCAAAGAGGCGCTCTTTCTGTGGAGGTCAACTTAATGGAAAAGAGAGCAAGAATAAAAAATGAAAAGAGAGTGTCCTTTAGAGAGGAATCTACACCCTCTACTTCCAACTCAAAAATGGAGAAAATGATGGTGGAGATGATGAAAGAGATGAGCATAATTAAGAGAGCACAAGCAAGCCAAAACCAAAATGCTCCTCAAAATAGAAATCAGAACCAAAATCAAAATTTTAGAAGGAACCAACCTCCAAACAGACCTAGGGAAGATGATCAACAGATCACCCCTACCTTTCATCAAAACTATGTAAGTGAGGTTGACGTAACAGAGGAAGATGATGTCAACATGTTTGGGGTAGAAGATGATGACTGTGAGATTCATTATGATAGAAAACAAGGTCTATACACATCTTATGATGACAGGAGAGATGATTATGAAAATTATTATCAAGACATGGAAAATGTCATCATAGAACCTCAAAAAGAATATAACCTTAGAATAAAAACTAGTCAACAAACCCCCAACAATAAAACCTCTGACAAATCTTTACAAAATAGCGCTGCAAATAAGCCTAAAGCTATCAAACAAAAGGATAAAACAGTGGCTATAAATTCTGATAATGGTAAAGAGAAAAGCACTCAAAACTATGAAAAACAGAGTGCAAATATTAGTAGTACTAACACTTCAGCTAGTACTCCTGTGAAAACAACTTTGTCAAGTGTAAATAAAACAAATCAACAAACCCATGTTGCTGATAGAATGACAGCTAATAAGGCTGAAACTAGCACTTTAAAGCGTCAGATTCCTTTCAGCCTGGAGCAAGAAATTTCGAGGATCAAAATCCCTGTTCCCTTGACTAAGTTAGCTGCCCAACATGTATACAGGACCCAAATTTTGAAGGCTTTAAACATTGAAGAGAATGAGGACACTATCAATCTTAATGATGACCAACCAGAGCTCATTTTTGGTCCTAAGATTGAAGGTACGTATCAAGAGGGACCAGTTCCTCCCTTTTATGCGAGTTTAAACGTTCATGACAAGATTTTACACAACGCTATGCATGACTCCGGGGCTTCTCTTAATTTAATGCCTAAAGATGTGATGGAGAGCCTTGGTCTAGAAATCACCAGACCTTATAAAGATCTATACTCCTTTGACTCAAGCAGAGTAAAATGTTTAGGATTAATCAAAGACCTCTGTGTTAACTTAGCCCAGATTCCATCCAAATGCTTAGTCATGGATATTGTGGTGGCTGATGTTCCCCCCAAATATGGAATGTTGTTATCAAGATCATGGGGGGCTAAGTTACAAGGGACTATGAAAATGGACATGACCTACGCGACTATCCCTATTTTCAATCAGAATAGAAGACTCTACAGGGAGTCTCATATGCAATACACAGTGACAAGTCAAGACAGACCACAAAACTCCCCTTTATACTTTGTAAACACAGGCCTTGATTCATTTATCCTATTTAATGAAGAAACATTAGATGAATAAGTAACTTTAACAGAGTTAATGGCTGATAGAGAGGAAGGGGTAAATACCACAGAACCATCAAAACAGTTTTCTAAACCTTTAAACAACAACAAACCAAATATGGGTCTTGAAATACAAGTCATGTGTCCTTTGCTTTTAAAACTGGACACTAAAGAAAACGTGCCTCCACTCAACGAAAAACCTGAAGAGTCAAAACAAACACAACTAAGTGCTGACATTCCACAACAATTAGAAAGCACAGTAGTTGAAGAGGACGGTAACCAGGATGAAACCAAGAATAGTCCTCTGTGGAGTATGTATTTTGATGGATCCTGCACTAGAACTAACGTTGGTGTAGGTGTTTGGATTTCTAACACTGAAAATGACCACAAAGAATGTATTTCCTGTACATTAAACTTTCAGTGTTCCAATAACATAGCGGAGTATGAATCCCTTCTCTTAGGCTTACATCTATTGAAAAGGTTAGGAGCTAGAAGAATTAATGTGTATGGGGATTCAGAGTTAGTCATTAGGCAAGTCAACGGGGAGTATAACGCAAATCATCCCAGACTTAGGGCCTATCGAAACGATGTCATGGACCTCTTAAAAACATTCAAGGAGTCCAAATTGATTTTTGTCCCAATAAAAAGAAATATTGCGGCCCACAATTTAGCCTTTGCAGCTAGAACATGCTTAACACCATATAGCACCAAAGACTGCACAACTCAGATAAAATTTAGACCAACTGTGCCTGATAATGAGAAGTATTGGAAAGTGTTTGACAACGATAAACAAATATAAGACTTCATGCAATTCAGAAAGGAATTCGAACTAAACGGTTCAGACTCAGACTATGAAACAAACTGCAATGAAGACAAATTTCTTGATGAAGAAGAACCGTCTCCTAAACTTGCTAATATAAACCTATTATCTAGCAAACTTGAAAGCAAAATAGAAATGAATGCAGAGTTTGAAGCAAATGAGTTAGAAACTCTGCACTCTAAAGATGAAAGTTTGCCTAAGGGTCTGGCCCCTTTAGAAGAGTTGTTCAATTTTAACAATGTGGTGAATAAACCAAGACTGGAACCTGTAGAGACTGAAGTGGAAGAATGTAATATTGGCAGCAAAATTAAGCCGAAAATGATGAAATTGTCCAAGACTTTACCAGCCCACATTAAACTCAAATACATTGAGTTGTTTAAAGAGTTTTCTGATGTCTTTGCGTGGAGTTACGAAGATCTTAAATCCTATGACACTGAAATTATATAGCACAAAATTCCCATCAAAGAAAACCAAAAACCATTCAAACAGAAACTGCGCAGGATAAACCTTGTTCAGTTACCATTGGTTCAGAAGGAAATCATGAAAATGTATGATGCTGGTATTATTGTCCCTATTAGATATTCTGAATGGGTATCTAATCTAGTGTCTGTTAGGAAGAAAACTGGAGAAATCAGGCTTTGTATAGACTTTAGAGACTTAAACAAAGCTTCATTAAAAGACAACTACCCTTTACCCAAGATGGATCATATTTTACAGAGGGTGGTAGGGTCTAAAATAATTTCTTTGCTTGATGGCTATTCAGGGTACAATCATATTTTAGTTCACCCTACAGATCAATTAAAGACAACCTATACTACACCATGGGGCACTTTCATGTATGTGAAAATTCCCTTTGGCCTATTGAATGTTGGAGAAACTTTTCAAAGAGCCATGGACATAACATTCTCGGAGGAACTAGGCTTCTTCATCATTATCTATCTTGATGATGTCACCGTGTTTTCAAAAACAGATGAAGAGCACTTAGAACATTTAAGAAAGGTTTTCAAAAAATGCAGAAAGTTTGGAATATCCTTAAACCCTAAGAAGACATTATTTGGCCTCCAAGAAGGTTAAATTCTTGGACACATTATTTCTGAAGAGGGTATAAAGATAGACCCAAAGAGGATTGAGGCCATATTGTAAATCTATCATCCTCGAAACATCAAAGAATTACAATCTTTCATTGGAAACATTAACTTTTTGAGAAGGTTCATCCCCAACTTGGCTGAGCTCCTTAGGAATATCACAAACATGTTAAAGAAGGAGCAAGGGGTAAAATGGACCTTGGAAGCAAAGAAGTCCTTTGAGCTGGTGAAACAAGCATTAACCAAAACACCGATTCTTATAAGTCCTGATTTTTCAAAAGATTTTTATATTTTTTCATTTGCATCAAAACATACCATAGTTGCTGTCCTTTTGCAGAAAAATTCACAAGGACAAGAGCAATCTATTGCATTCTTTAGTAAGGCATTGAGGGATGCCCCTTTAAAGTATAACATTATGGAGAAGCAAGCTTTTGCTTTGGTTAAAGCTTTGAAAGACTTCAAGGGGTACATCCTCCACTCACACACCATTTCCTTTGTCCCAAATTCAGTTGTTAAATACATTCTAACACAGGACCCAGATGGTAAGAGAGGTAAGTGGATTGCGGTTATTATTGAGTATGATTTAGAGATAAAACCCACTAAAATCATCAAAGGCCAAGGTGTAGCTAGATTAATGGCTGAATCAAATTTTGAAGTTATTGATATTAATATGATTAATGCTTTGGATGACCAAGAAGAATTCTCAACTCCTATAGTTGAAGATCATTTTATGAATTCTCCTTGGTATGCTGATATTATTTATTTTTTACTTAAATTGAATACACCTCCTAGTTTGACAAAAACAAAGGCAAGGTTCCTGAAGTTAAAAGCTGTAAAATATTGCATTATAGATAAATGTCTTTATTGGAAAAACGCAAGTGGTCTATTGCTTAAATTTTTTCCTGAGTTTGATGCAGAGAAGGTTAAATACCAGCTCCATGAAGGAGAGTGTGGAGTTCATTTGTACTAGAAGACAACAGCCAACAAAGTTTTGAGGGCTGGTTTCTATTGGCCTACTCTTTTCCATGATGTGCATAATATGATCATAGCCTATCATAAATGCCAACTTTTTGAAGGCAAAATAAAACTGTTACCCTTACCTCTGCATCCAATCACTGTTGAAGCCCCTTTTCAACAGTGGGGACTTGAATTTATAGGAGAAATCCATCCCCCATCTTCTGCCCAACATAGATGGATTCTCGCTGCCACAGAATATTTCACTAAGTGGATAGAAGCCATTCCTTGTAGGCAGGCCAATGATTTAGTTATCATAAAATTTATGGATACTAATATTCTCTCCAGATTTGGTTGTCCTACCAAGATTATCACTGATAATGCAGCAACATTTGGATCAAAGAAGATGGTTGAGTTCTGTCATAGATATCAGATAACATTGGGCCATTCCATGGCTTATTACCCCCAGGGTAATGGACTTGTAGAATCCTCAAATAAAAGCTTAGTGAACATAATCAAGAAACTGTTGGAGGACAACAAAAATTCTTGGCACACAAAGCTAGTTCATGCACTTTGGGCTGACAGATTGACTTTGAAGAAATCTATTGGTATGTCACCTTTCCAGCTTGTGTATGGTACTGATGCAATTTTTCCAAATAGCCTTGTTGTAACAATAATGAATTTGATTCAAGAGTTACAAACTGAAGAAAATGACATGATCAGAAGAATAAACCAGACCATTCATCTTTAGCAAACTAGAGAGGAAGTTTATAACAAGGCATTGCAAAAATATGACAGCATTAAAAAGCTTTTTGACAGAAGAACAAAGGCTAGAAATTTCAAGATTGGGGACAAAGTTTTAAAATGGGACTCAAGGAGGGAAGACAAGGGAAAGCATGGAAAATTTGACAACTTATGGCTTGGCCCTTATTCTATTCATTCAGGTGCTGGTAACAATGCATTTTTCTTGCAGGAGTTGAATGGAGCAGAATTGTTTGGGGGTCATGTCAATGGTAGGATGCTTAAGCATTACATCTCCTGATAAATGCTATGTTTTGAAGAATTTTTTTTATCTTTTTTCATTATAAATATCTTATCCACCATTGCATTCAAAGTTAGAAAAATCAAAAATACAAAAAACAAAGAAAGAAATAAAAGAGGGAAAAATTGTGAAAACAAGAAAGGTATAGCCCCATACCAAAAAAGAGAAAAAAATTCTGAAAGTGTGCAAGCTTAAATGCCACTCCTGAATACACACTTCTTGTTACGCCATTTTTTGGTCATCTAACCTTTCATCATTAGATGAACCCAAGTACACCATGTAAGACCAGTTTTACCCCAAGTAAAACTGCTTTCACTATGTTAATTAGGAAACCCCAAAAGGAATGATTAATTAAACCATAATTTAATTATTATTCCCAGTCATGTTTAACCCAAAAACAAAGAAATTAATGAGATAAACCCATAGTTATCTTATTATTTTCTAGGAATAATTATTTAAATAATATTCCTTGTTAAATATGACCGAATCAACCACCATTAATTAAATAAATCATTATTTATTTGATTATATCCCAACCACTTCCTTACAAAGATAAATAAATCATTTATTTATTTATTCTTCACTAATCAAGGGATTTGACCCAAGTCAAACACCCTTTCCCTCCAACAAATAATAAAAAAATATTCCGTAGAGGTGGATCTAGATTTGATTAACATTATTTTAATCATGCACCAAGATCTAGAATGACCCAATATTTTGTTATAAATAGGAGGGTTTTCCCCCATCATTCTTGACCTTTTGTTGCCTACTAGATCACTCTGGATCTATACACTTGGTCTCATTCCTACCATTTTTGCTCCCATTGAGCTCTATCTTCTACATTGGGTTTTCTACATCTACAAGAGAGAGAAAGCTTAGATCTCAAGTGCTGAGGACTACAAAGAACCCATCCCATTGAGGAGATCTGGATACACCTTCTTGTTTCCTCCCAGGTGCCCTGTAATATAAAAATTCATTCAAAAATCGTGTTCTTGTCTTGTCTGTTGGATGCATGGAGCAAACTCTTTACTTTACTGCTTAATGTCTTTCCATTTATAGATCGGTTTGTTGCAGCACTTTAACTACTAATTGCAGATCTGAAGATGTTTTGCAGCCATTATTGTTGTTAGGGCTATTAGTTATGCGTAGCTAAAGTGGTTCTTTTTCGTACGCTTCGACAAAGAATTCATACTAACAAATGGCGACTCCACACGTGTTTTAAATTACGACCGCTGTCGTTTTTCATATTCCTGCATATCCAGCTACTTCAGGCCCTAGGGCTTCTTTTTTAGCTGCTTAGTTTTTCTCTTTTCATGTCAATTTTCTCACATAAAACCCTAAAAACCTAAAATTTCTAACTTCCGTGTGTTTCTGGCCCTATTGCGCAGGTAAGCGACACTCAACAGAATCGAGACTAACAATTTTTCTCAAAATCGCCACGAGACAACCGGAACAGTGGGGGTCGTACTTCTTGGCCCTAAACCCAGACCTGGACCTCCAGTCGCACTTTTCACTGCTTTCTCATGACCGAACCTTCGATCGTCGAAATCACACCGCCTTTTTTCCAAAGATTTTTTCCGTAATTCTTCGGGTTCGCTGGGCAGCGCGTGTTTTCCACTGTCTCAAATTTCGCCTTTCGACCAAGATCTCGATCTCGTTTTTACTCATCTATGGGAACCCAAATTGCCTTGGTTTTTATACCTCCACTTTTGTGGAAGAGTTTTATTGCTTTTAGCGTCTGCTTCGTAGCTTCACTTCTTTTCTGCATCTCATCTCCCTTTCATCTGTGACCTCACTTCCAGATCCATCGAAATCAGCCTCTTTTCCTTTCAAATCACCTCTTGTCTTTTTGTTTGGACCTCAAGGCCTCCGCTCCCCTCCTAAGTAGTTTGTCGATTTCCTTCCCTTTTTCCAGCCACCTTGCCTCTGTCTCTTGGTTGTGATCTGCACCTCTTGCCCGCAGCTTTATCCTCCAGATCTCTGTCCCTCTTGACCCTAGGTCTGTTGAGCTCCCTTTGTGTGTGTTTTACATAGTTTTTTCCTTTCTTTTTAGCATAGTTGTGAGAGACCCACCTTTTTGGGTTAGATAGATGCATACATAGCTGTTATTTTTCTGTCATTTCAGCATTATACTCTGTTCTCTGTAGGTTTATTTTCAGCTACGCAGCACACTTTTTCTTGCTCTCAACAACGGAAAGGGTTTAAAAATTAAAATTAACGCACACCACACACTGACCCTAAGTGAAGAAGCGCCTGGTTTACACCGCCTGGCAAAGACTCTAAAATCAATTGTCACCGCACCTTATCTGCCCTTGACCTTCTTGATTCTGTCCCTTTCTGCCCTTGTCAGTTTCCTTCTTCCTGTCATCATTGCGCCCCCAAGGCGCCTTTCCCGGAGACTTCTTGGCCTTCATCCTCAGTTTCCGGTTGATCGACCTGCTCCGCACCGTCGTCGTCGAGCCAGTCCACCTTCGAGTCCGCACTCCGACTCCTCTCCTGATTCATCGAATCCCCCTTCTCCTTCCGGTTCTCCCCCTCCGACTCCTTTTACCTTCACCATGTCCGGATCAGGGCCTAATGCTAGCGGTTCTCCCGGCCCCAATGCCGGCCCTACTTCTAGCGGAACCGTCACAACCACTACTCCGGCCACCCCTGTGCTTCCGTACATTGCAGGCCTCAGCCTCCCCGATTTCCATCAGTTGATTAATGACCCCATACACCACAATACTACCTGGCCCGCTATGCCCACCAAGCTGCCCTCTGATATCCCTAAGTTCGAGGGCCTTAATGGAGAAGAT
This sequence comes from Pinus albicaulis, assembly GCA_034641835.2. NCBI lineage: Eukaryota > Viridiplantae > Streptophyta > Pinopsida > Pinales > Pinaceae > Pinus > Pinus albicaulis. The sequence continues at coordinate 1,492,120,751 of CM076580.1, forward strand.
CCAACCAATCACGTCTGGTCTTTCCACATGTGGTGTTCCTCAAATTCCATTACCGATGACTCCATCCGTCTTCGTTTGTTCCAACGCAAGCTTACCGGCGAAGCTTCTAAATGGTATGTCGAACAGGCCACTTCCTTCCATACCACGTTCGAGACTCTTGCCCAAGCCTTTTTGTCGTACTTCCAGCTCCCTCTCCGATACGACACTGGCACGGAGCTCTTGACTTCATTTAAGCAATCCTCTTCCACACGCCTTTCTGCCCATGTTCAGGAATGGCGACGAAGATGGAGCTTATGTCGAGCCCCTCCCTTTGAAGATCGGGTTTACATGGACTGGTTCCTTCGCACCCTCCCGTCTCCCATCGGCAAAGATGTCACCTCTCACTTTCCTCAAACGGAATAAGATGCCCTCTAAATAGCTTTAAAATATGACCTGATCTATGCTCAATCTGGTTATGTTTATACCGTCCTTCCTGACATCCCCAGGCCCGGCGGCGCCAACGCCCCGGGGGCATCTCATTCCGCCGACGGTATCGTTGGATCTCTTTCCCATCCATCTGCTCACCCTCCTATGGGCTATGGTCTCCCTCAGGGAGGGGCCAGCACCTCAAGTACTCTTCCCCCTCCCGGCAACATGTATCCAGGATACGGCATGCCTCCTCCTTTTGCTCAACCTCCTGCTTACCTCAATGTCGCCCAACCCAACCCTTACCTTTATCCACAGCCTGGTGCGCCAGCTCCTCCAGCATATGCGCTCCCGCCATCCTTGCCTCCTCACAACCCGCAACAACACTTACAACCCCCTCCAGGGCCAGTATTTGCACAACAGGGCGCGATTAATCCCCCTTCTTCTCAAAGACGGCGGAGAGGCAACCAGAACCAATCTGCCCTCGGTAACCGAGGACCCAATTCTGGTGTGGACCCTAACACTAGCAACCCGCAACAAGGCACTCCGCCCAGGCTGGACAGGCCGCTTCGCACAAACAAGCCCTGTTCGTGTTGCGGTGTTTACGGTCACTACACTCACGATTGTCCTCTCTTACCCCAGATGTGACAGATGTGGGAGTCTCAAGCCACATTGCGCGGACAACACACCTCCCCTCATGTTCCTCCTAATGTGGCCACTACCCAGCCTGCTGTGTTCACTGATCCTTTCCCTCAACAGGGATTCGTGGCTACCCAACCCCTCGACAGCCATGTAGCCACCCCCTCACCCATTTCTGGTTCCTCTAATTACCAGATCCTTATGATGAATTCTGATCCCAACCCCTCCGTCGATCTTCACCTCCAAACTCGGGCTCGCCAGTACCCCAAGCCTCCTGCTCCGTCTGCCCCCGAGCCTCTCTCTTCAGGTTCTACAGAGCCTCTTTCGACATCCAGTGGCCCCTTACACATCCCTCAACCCAAAGTTGAGGTTCATACAAAGATTCCAAAGGGACCATTACGCCGAAATGCTGCTTCCAGCCGAGCCACTCAGTCGTATAGCATAGTAGATGATTTGGCGCAATCACCCGCGGCCATTTCCACACTGGAACTCCTCCAGTCGTGCCCTTCCCAAAAGAAGGCTCTACTATCTGCCGTGGGCGCTGTCGATCCTGCTGACGACCAAATGATTGTTTTCGACGCCACTCAATCGGATCACCCTCCCCTCCCTCCTTCCGTCGCCTTCCAAATCTCAGTCAAGATACGGAACGCCATCGTTTCCCGGTGTATAATTGACGAGGGGGCATCCACCTGCGTGATGTCCGCTTCGGTTTGGAAGCAACTCGGATCCCCTGAGCTGGCTCCTTCCACGATCACCCTTAGAGCGTGGGACGGTCACGCCTCCCAGCCCATTGGCTTGTTTCGTAATTGCCCTATCACCCTCGCCGGTAAGACTGTTTGCGTTGACGTCGAAGTCATTGACGCCCCACTAGACTACAACATTCTTTTGGGGCGAACCTACACCTATGCTATGTCTGCTGTCCCATCTGCGGTCTTTCGCAAGATGTCTTTTCCCCATAATGGAAAGATAGTCACCATTGACCAGTTGACATATCATGAGCCTCCCTCTCAGACCTCCCCTGAGACCACCATCTCTTCTGTAGCCAACAAGCAAACCGTCGATTCCCTGACCAGTGTCTCCCCCGGCGTTTACAAGGATTCCTCCCTGCTTGGAACTTTTCCTTGTCTTCCCCCTCCTCCTATCCCTAATCCCAGCTTGTCAAATGTTTGCATGATGCAATCGTCTCAGGCCACCCTCAAACGGCCTGCTTCGGCTAGTCCGCAACCCGATCCTAGCCATACTTCTCCGCCAACCAGACCTCCTCCTTCGGGCCTTCCTCCTACAGCTGGTATCCCTGAACCCCTTTACCCCCCTGGCTCGGTTCCCCCTGGCCTTAACCATCTCGGAGCCGTCCCTCCTGGCCATTACCCTGCTGGGCAGATCCCCTTCCTGGCTCCACCCCCCGGAGTATTTTCTGTCCCCGTCATGGCCACCCTCTCTCTCCCTAATTTGTCCATCAGCCTCCCCGTCTGGTACGTTGACCCTCCAGCCGCTACCCCTCCCGATCACCCCAAACCTTACCTTGCTTTGACACCGGTTAAACCGGTCCCCCTCACCTCTTCCGGGCCCCCCGCACCTCCACCGAACCCTGTGGTGCCAACCCCTGGAAAGAAAGGCAAAGCTCGTAAGGGGGCAACCAACCAGGACCAGGCCGCCCCGACAACTCTTACCTCCCCACGACCACCAAAGCCCGCCATCCAATGCGCTTTGTGTGATATCGTCGGTCACGCCACTCACATGTGTCCTGAATTGCCGCACCTCAAGCTTCTGGTCAATGAGACATTCCCCGACTCTGATATCCCAGAAGTCTATGTCACTATCCCCGACTCTATCCCGAAACTCAAACACTTGCGCACAAACCACCCTTGCGCCTTGTGCGATTTTCACGGCCATTACACCCACCTCTGTCCCCGCCTTGACGAGTATCGTGCCTCCTTGGACATGTACCGCCAATTCAAGGCCATTTCGATCGGACCAGAGGGCATTCCCACTCCCATTCACATTCCTCCTCCCACTATCGAGCCAACGGAACCCTCAACCACCATTTTCTACCTGTCATCATCCTTGCGAGATAGTTCACCGGCCATTCAACCTACCGATCCTCTCAGCTCCTCCGCTGGCCTTGGATCTGTTGATATCGCCCATCTGAGCCCTTCTCCTCATGATGACCCGTCCCACACCACTACTTCCTCGGGTGACCCATCTTCCTCCAGTCTTCCCATCTTCCAATCTGATGAAGACATCATGGAAGCCATGACCAATCCCGACTTTCCCTGGGATGATATGCACCATCGCGCATATTTCCTCCCATAGCAGTCCCATGACCAATACGCTGTGGAAACCAAAGACTTCATTCCTCATGCAGTCGATTGGTTCAAAAACCCTATCCCTGCACCTGATGCTTTCGAAGAAGGAAACATGGCCAATGTATCGCCTACCATCAAAATTGACATTTCAGTCAAACCAGGCATCGAAGAATACATCACCTTGGGTGCCCAATGCACCCCGGAAGAGATTGAAGCTTACACCAAGCTTTTCAAAGAATTCCACGATATCTTTGCCTGGTCCTATTCTGAAATTCCCGGACTCGATCCTGCCATTGTCGAACATCATATCGACACATGGCCTGATGCCAACCTAGTCCGACAAAAGATGAGACCCATTCATCCTTCCCGACGTGACGCTATCAAAGCCGAAATCGATAAGCTCAAGCAGGCTGGTTTCATTTACCCCATTGAATACACCACTTGGGTGTCTAACCCAGTTCCCGTTCTCAAGAAACAAGGCACCATTCGTGTCTGCACGGACTTTCGCGACTTGAACAAAGCTTGTCCCAAAGACAACTTCCCCACACCGTTCATCGACCAAATCATTGACGAGTGTGCAGGGCATGAGGTCCTATCCTTTATGGATGGTTTCTCCGGATATAACCAAATTGCTATCCGTCCTGCTGATCAACTAAAAACCGCGTTCATTAGTCCATGGGGAACTTTTGCTTACCGGGTCATGCCCTTCGGCCTTAAAAACGCTGGCGCCACCTTTCAACGGGCCATGTCTTATTGCTTCCACGACTTAGCTCATATTATCCTTGCCTATTTAGATGACCTCACAGCGCGTTCTAAGCATCGGGCGCAACACCTACACGATCTGCGCACCATTTTTCTCCGATGTCGCAAGTATAATATCCGCCTTAACCCGTTGAAATGCGTTTTTTGCGTTCCCGCCGGCCGTCTCCTAGGCTTCATCATGTCTAAAGACGGTATCACTCTTGACCCTTTGAAAGTTCAAGCCATTCTTGAACTCCCCATTCCGCGTACCCTCCGCCAGCTCCAAAGCCTCCAAGGCAAAGCTAATTTTCTTCATCGGTTCGTCCCTGACTATGCCACCACCGCACACGGGTTCCTTCGACTCCTACGCTCTCACATCCCATTTGTTTGGGATACCTATGCTCACGAGTCTTTCGATGCCCTCAAGCAGGCTCTCACATCCGCTCCCTTAATTTGCCCTCCCGACTTTAATTGGGACTTCATCCTATATATCTCCGCTTCCACCTATTCGGTCGCTGGAGTCCTTATCCAAGAGGATGACCATGGCATTGAGCATGTGATCTACTATGTCAATAAGAACCTTGTGGGACCCCCTGTCTCATACTCCTATGACGAGAAATTAGCGTTGGTTGTCGTGTTCTCAGTCCAAAAACTTCGGCATTATATACTCCTGCGCTCCACCAAGGTTGTGACAAATTCCAACCCTATGGCTTTCCTATTGAGTCGTCGTATCCTCACTGGGAAGTACGCCCGTTGGGTCGTTATTCTTCAAGAATTCGACCTTGAATTTGTCACCCCAAAAAGTAAGAAAGGTTTAGCCCTCGCTGAGCTCATTTCTGAACTACCTACCTGATCGCAAGACCCTCCCGTTAACGACGATTTCCCTGATGAACACCTGTTTTCCATTACATCCGATGACCCGTGGTACGGCGATATTCTTACTTATTTGCGAACCCAAAAGTTCGCCCTTCACCTTGACCGTGAGGCTCGCCGACGTATCCGACACCAGGCCCCCCGATACCTTCTTATCGGTGACGACCTCTATCGTCGCGGAATTGATACTGTCCTTCATCGTTGCCTCACACACGCTGAAGCTGAACAGGTCCTTAATGCCTGCCATAGCGGCGCTTGCGGTGGCCACCTCTCCGGTCTTGCTACTGCCCAAAAAATAATGCGCGCCGGGTATTTTTGGCCTTCCCTCTTCAGTGATTGCATCGAGGCAGTCAAACACTGTCCCAGCTGCCAACATTTCGCCCCTAAGGCGAGAGCTCCACCAGCTCCCCTCCATCCGGTCGTCTCCACTGGTCCCTTTTGTAAATGGGCCATCGACTTTATGGAGTGTCGCCCACCATCCTCTGGTAGCCACAAGTATATCATCGTGGCGGTCGACTATTTCACCAAATGGGCCGAGGCCATGCCAACGTTCAACAACACGGCAGCTACCGCGGCCCTCTTTTTCTTTAACCATGTTATAGCTCGCTCCGGGGTTCCCAAGCAACTGGTCTCTGATCACGGCAGACATTTTGAAGATGAGATATGGCGTGAGCTATCCTCACTGTTGGGTTTTGAGCACCAATATTCCTCCTCCTATTACCCCCAAGGTAATGGCCAAGTTGAAGCAATCAATAAAACCCTCAAGACCATGCTTCAACGAACAGTGAATAAGCACAAAACAAACTGGCATCTCATGCTCTTTCCTGCCTTATGGGCCTATCGAACCTCTGTTAAAACCGCCACCGGGTTCACTCCTTTCCACCTAGTTTTTGGAGAGGAGGCAGTTTTACCGATCGAGTGTGAAATTCCTTCTCTGCAACTAGTCGTTGAACTTCTCCCTGACACCCAACCGCTAGAACAACGACTTATCATACTTGAGCGTGCCTCCGAAGACCGCCGTATTGCCTTGCAAACCATGGAAGCGGCCAAAAAACGCACCAAAGCTCAGTATGACCGAAAAGTCCAACCTCGCACTTTTCATGAAGGCGACCTTGTTCTAGTCTATGACCAGGCCCATGATGTCCTGGGTCATGGGAAGTTTGACTCATTATGGCTAGGCCCTTACATCATTAGTAAGGATCTTGGCAAAGGGGCATACCTCTTAGAGGATTTTGAAGGTCATCCCCTTCCTAACCCTTGCAATGCACTCTATCTTAAGAAATATTACCCTTAGCATTTCCCGTCGGAAATGCATGTTTTATTTTCTTTTTGATAGCCAGCATCTGTTGTTTCATTTTTTCTACTTCACCAGGACCCATTTCGTCCACGCGAAGTTACCTCACCTTCATTTAAAATCGAATTTCCTCACCTACGCCACTTGTATTGGGGGCACCATACTGCCCCCTTACTTATCCATGTTCGTGACGATTTTCGTCATGAGTGCCCACCTTGTACTCATCTTTCCATGGTCCCCCATTGGGGCCTTTACTGTGTGGCAGCACTATCAAGTCGCCCTTGTTTAGCGCATCCAAGTTGAGTCATCCTTTCATTCATGGAGTCTATCCTGCGTCCTTTTACACCCCACTATAGCCCTCCATTCTTCTGTGCTTGGTTCCTCTCTTGTGTCGCATATCATGACCTTCAGCCCCACTGTCCCCTGTCCCTGTCGATATTGTGTCAGTAGCTGCCATGTCATTCATGCCCTTTATGATCTAACAAGGGAAGTCGTCCATTCGCCACTCCATCCTTCCCATTTCCACCATCTGTTCTTCTCTCGTGCCTTAGTTGAGGATCTCTCATTGCCTCACCTACGGCGGACCTCCTTCTGTCGACATCGGCCACCATTTATTCCGAAGCAAGGTCTAGAAGGCGGTGTGCCTTGGTTCTAGCTTCCACTCTTGTTCGGTGCCTCGGACAGAGCGAGAGGGGATCTCTCACTTTCCCTTTGACTTGGGTGCTTCTCGACACTCCTTTCGGCATGATCGGGATCCGATACGGGCCGGTCCGGTGACCCGGCGGCGACTCTTGATGATTCCCGGGTGTGTGTGAGATGTTTCAACCCTCATGAGGGGTTGGCCCTGCAGGTAGCCCCCCACATGCCCGGATGACCTCTTCTTTGCAGCCTTCGATGCAGCTCCAGATATTTGATGATGTTGGCCGTAGCCACTTGCAGCGCCTCTTCGACTTGCATGTATCAGTCAGATTTTGTGAGCCCTTCCCCATTTACAGGGGGCATGTGGGTTGTATTTGTATCTCATGTACTCAGATATTATTGTACAAGTCTGGGCGCATTATCCCGAGCTTGACATGTATGTGAGACTTCTTACGGCCTTTGTATTTTTATCTGGCCCTTGATTGTGGGTGTGCTCTGGTTCGGTCCCTTGTTTCTTTTGGACACACTATTCTTTTGTACTTTGTCCCCCGGCGAGCATGATGTGCACTCCCCGCGCCTTCGGCTTCTCGGTACCCTCTCGCAAAGACTTGTTACTGCTGCAGGTCTTGTCTCCTCGGGGTCTAGTTCTTCAGCACACTATCTACCTTGCATTTCTCTCTCTGACTTCCCTTTTGTTGTCTGGTGATTGAGTTCTTACAACGTACTTCGGTCATACGATTTTCTCTTGACACTCGCACGCTGGGGGGCAATCTGTTACACCATTTTTTGGTCATCTAACCTTTCATCATTAGATGGACCCAAGTACACCATGTAAGACCAGTTTTACCCCAAGTAAAACTGCTTTCACTATGTTAATTAGGAAACCCCAAAAGGAATAATTAATTAAACCATAATTTAATTATTATTCCCGGTCATGTTTAACCCAAAAACAAAGAAATTAATGAGATAAACCCATAGTTATCTTATTATTTTCTAGGAATAATTATTTAAATAATATTCCTTGTTAAATATGACCAAATCAACCACCATTAATTAAATAAATCATTATTTGTTTGATTATATCCCAACCACTTCCTTAAAAAGATAAATAAATCATTTATTTATTTATTTTTCACTAATCAAGGGATTTGACCCAAGTCAAACACCCTTTCCCTCCAACAAATAATAATAAAATATTCCATAGAGGTGGATCTAGTTTTGGTTAACATTATTTTAATCATGCACCAAGATCTAGAATGACCCAATATTTTGTTATAAATAGGAGGGTTTTCCCCTTCATTCTTCACCTTTTGTTGCATATTAGATCACTCTGGATCTATACACTTGGTCTCATTTTTGCCATTTTGCTCCCATTGAGCTCTACCTTCTACATTGGGTTTTCTACATCTACAAGAGAGAGAAAGCTTAGATCTGAAGTGCTGAGGACTACAAAGAACCCATCCCATTGAGGAGATCTGGATACACCTTCTTGTTTCCTCCCCGGTGCCCTGTAATATAAAAATTCATTCAAACATCGTGTTCTTGTCTTGTCTGTTGGATGCATGGAGCAAACTCTTTACTTTACTGCTTAATGTCTTTCCATTTATAGATCTGTTTGTTGCAGCATTTTAACTACTAATTGCAGATCTGAAGATGTTTGGCAGCCTCTATTGTTGTTAGGGCTATTAGTTATGCGTAGCTAAAGTGGTTCTTTTTCGTACACTTCGACGAAGAATTCATACTAACACTCCTAGTTATTCAAACGACCTAAACTTGACTAACTAGCTTTAAATTTTTTAACAGCATTAGGATAGTAAATTCGATTTTCCAAACTGTTTAATCTTGGCTTATCAGTAGATAGCTTAGGATAGAAATTAAAGGTTCAAACATGTTCAAAATCTGAACCTAAGTTTCCAAAAAGAGATGAATCAAATCTGTTTTATTTTTTCTGAGTCAAAAAGAAGAAAATATGGTTCTAATTAGCTCAAAATCTGAACCAGAGAAAAAGGAGAAACAACTCAAAAAAGAGCCAAACTAGAGTTGTAAAGAGAGAAGGCCATGATGAGAAATTTTCAGATCTTAAGCCTTCCATTTTGATTTAATTTTTCTGAAAAATAAATGTCTGTGTGTAGCATGTGTTTGTGCCATATACCAGCTTCAAGTTATATTGTTTAATCCTGACTTGAATGCTTTTTAATTTTCTGTTGTAGAAATTAGAGAATAAAATCTGTTAGACTGTTTAATCCTAATAGATTGATAGAATAGGTAGAGAATCATATGGGCTCAATTGTTTAATATGAGTCCATGGAGAAATAAGGGGTAGAAATAGATTAGATTTCTTGCTTTCAAAAGAATAAAATGTTGTGAAAAGAGTTTGCCAATCCAAGTGCACTCTAATGAAGAAAAAATGCTAGATTAGTAGGATTGGGTAGGTAGAAAGTTTGTATTGATCAAGGTCCATTGTTTTCATAGTTGCTAATATGTTTTTAGAGAATATCATCCCAGCAAAGGAATGGCAGCCCAATGGATCAGGCACAGGTCAGCCTCCCAGACAATGCAATTCTGAAGTTCTTGATGCCTTCAAGAAGGCATCATCCCCAAGTGGAGCCACTGTTAGCCACCTATAATATTTTTTATATAAAAAGGTGGCTAAGACTTTTTGAGCCTTCAAAGAACAAATTTTATTACTAAAAAGTGTTGGCTCTTGAAGACTCCTGAAGGCCTCATGCCTCTGTCCAAAATCTTCATTTATGTTCCCATTTTATACTCAGAAATTCTGCTGATTTCATGAGGAGAAACTGCTGCAAAATCATCATTTTCCCCTTTCTCCCACTCAAAACTAACCTTCATTTTCTCACCTTTTTTTCTCCGTAAAACTCCTTTGTTTTCATGATTTCTCTTCTTCCCTTCATGAAAATCACTTTTACAAGGTTAAAGACTCACTCTTTAACCATACCGAAACCCCTAATCCATTGAAAACCTGGAAAAATTTCATGAAAAATACATGTTTTTGCATAAGGGCTTGAGCCCCCTTGGGCTAAATTTCAAAACCACTTCCCCCACATGCCCACACCCCGGAAACAAGTGCTAAAACCTTCTCGGTGCTTATTGTTTGGTCAATTTAGTGTGTCCTAAATTGCTGCATTTAATTTGTCAATCCGGGATTCGTAAGCTGATGAAGTGCGGCGCACTATATGTGCAAGATAACCTATTTCTTAACTTTTTGTCATTTTTGGTTTTCTAAGATGAAATGGAAATTATAAAATGAAAACAAGTATGGTTATGTTTTTTCAAGGAAATGATATCCTCTATAATGATTTACCAACTTGAAACTTAAAAAGGAATTTGAAAATTACAATGACAAAACTTGAAAGGAAATGAAAATGCGTTGCTGAAATGAAAAGATGCTGCTAGTCTAATGAATCAAAACAGTGAACTAGTGAGCATGAAACCAAACTATTCTTGCTGCTGTCTAAACACAAAATAAACTATGCTGAAAGAAATCCAAAAGTTGCAATAAAATAAATCTAAATCAATTTACATCAACTTGTCTTCTGATCCCTCATCATTAGTCCAGCTATGATTTTCGGAAGTAACCATAAACAACTTGAGTAACTGATATCTATCTTGCGGAAAGTAAACTAATATCAAACCATACATTCATAATTCAATCCCTCACCATCAGTCCAGCTGTGGCTTTCGGAGGTAACTGAAGATGTCATGCACAATTTAATATTTCTAACTTGCAGAAAGGAAACTAATACCAAACTACACATTTCATAATACAATCCCTCACCATCGGTCCAGCTGTGGCTTTCGGAGGCAACTGAAGATGTTATGAGCAGTTTAATATATCTAAATTTGCAGAAAGGAAACTAATACCAAACTACACATTTCATAATACAATCCCTCACCATCAGTCCAGCTGTGGCTTTCGGAGGCAACTGAAGATGTTATGAGCAGTTTAATATATCTAAATTTAACTACTGAAGCAAATGAGAAAAACTGAATTAAACAAAGCAGTACTGAAATTAAACAGAAACTAAGAAAAACAAATTAGCAGCAGAACAATGTTAATTCCATGTCATTATTCAAAAAGCTATGAAAATGCCCGGGCTGCCTATCTATAACCTGAAACAAGAACACTGATCAGTGATTAATAACATAAAACATGAAAGACAGAAGTGAAATGGAAAGCATGAAAGTTTATAAACAGAAATGAAGTATATGAAAAATGCAATGTATAAACATGTGAATGGATTATGGTACAATGAGCTTTAAAGAAATGAAATAAGAACTATACAATAATGCACATAACCTCAGCTGAGCAGGGGCCCTCTACACCAGCCTTGGCAACAATCTTCAAGTATGAATTAAGTCTGAAAACAGAGTCTTCTTATATTAAAATGCAGTCATAACAGTAAGGTGGTATTACGGCACTAAGGCAGCGTAATTACATTACAGAGCAGACTAATAAAAGATAACAGAGACTAACATCGACTAACTCTATATGCGTATGCAAATGCATTATATATAACAAAAGAAATATAACTATCTCCTAAATTTTATGCTGGTGGAGAACACGTAGACCATTACGTCCACGGATCTAGGATCATGGCCGTATTGCAAAGTAAATCTATGAGGAGTGGATGCTTGAATTCGGCTATGGAGCCATGTACAGATGTCGACTTGTCCTCCGCAAGCTCAGAAATGGCCATATGAACCTTCACGTGACATGAAACAAAGTCCTGTCACCGTGAGACTCCATGGTTGACTTCCATGTGGACGCCTTTGACCGCGGCTTCTTTAAATGAGTTTGCTCGAACCAATAGGACACGAACCATGTCCACATCATTTCTGACTTGCCCATGTGGCTCGTTTTTCCTGTAGACACCTGTAACATAGAGTTTCACAAAATGGCTGCGGAAAGTTGCAGCAGCTGCGGAAAGTGGCAAGATTCCGCAACTAAATGAACAAAATCTAAATCAAACAGCAGACACAAAAATATAGTTAAAAACCATGTTAGATGCTCTTTTGCAATTAACATACAATGATATTGACAACTTGGGAGGTTCAGGTGGGTGAAAAAGGTATAGAAAAGTGTATGGAAAAGATGCAAAATTGAGACTCAACATACCCCCACTGTGAAGGTGTTGCATGTCCTCATGCAACCAAAATTTTGATATTCCTTCCTCAGTTCATATGCCTTGACACTTCAGCCAGCACATCTAATCCTCTCCTCCTCTTCCTTGGAGCTGCCAACATTCTGGGTTTCTTCATTAAGCACCTAAATTTGATATTAACCAGTGCTCTGGTCAACTTCTGGCATTTCCTTTTCAATTTCTTGTTCTTCTTCTGCCATATTCCCAGATGTAGCATGGTATTATCATGGATGATTTTGTCCAGTTTGCCTTGTTCCTTAAATGTCTCATTTTCATTTTTGATGTGTCTATTTAAAAGTTCTAGCTCAAAGACTTCCTGTTTTAGTGTTTGGACTAAATCATCCTGTACTGTATGAGGCTAAATGGACGAAGTACTGGGACCTGTAGCTGCCTTTTCCAAAGATTCTATATAGTCATATACTTCCTGCTACTTAGGGTCTATTTCAGGTGTCATTTTTGTTGAGCTGTCCCCAAAATGCCGTGAAGGAGAGTCATCTTCAAAATCTGGCTAAGAAGGGCTGACATCAACATCTTGCTGAGAATGGGATGGAGTATGTTCAATTTCTGACTGAGAATGAAATGAACCAGGTTCACTAACTGACTGGGATGGACTATGGTCAGTTGGGGACTGTTCAGATGTCTCTTCTCCCAAATCAATGAAATGAGGACCCTTCATTTGCGTTTTCCTCAATTTCCCCTTAAGTCTGCTGCTTCTTCTCACACGTTGTGGTACACTGTCCTTTTGTTTTTGTTTTCTTTTCTCTGTCTTCTTGGCCAAAGATGACTGTTTTTGAAGATAAACTAATCTTTCAGATAACACTTGATGATCTTCTTCTTCAGAAGAAGGTGTTTTATGTATAGCCTCAATAGTTTTTCTCTCTTTTGGTGTTATTGGCTTCTTACCCTTGATTTCTTTCTTCTTCCTCTTTGACAGTCTCTCTTCCCTATCAGTTCTTTCAATTGTAGTAGTAGGAGTATTTTGAATTTCATCAATTGTTATTTTACTCCTACTTCTTCTTGTTGTACTACCTTCAGGAATTTCCTGAGGTTCCTCAAAGAAATTTCTAACCAGAAATGTTTCTACATCTCCCAAATGTTTCTGAATAGTCACGGACATTTTCTTCAAACTATTGAATAGAAAATATGGGAGATTGAGAGTTTGATCATCTAGAAAATTCATCAGTAACCTGGTATGGTACATATACATGGACCCAAAACGGCCTTCACATGTAATAAATTTCTGAACAACTAGCAGCAAAGTAGCCCATTCCTCTTTCAATGCATGCACAGGAATTCCTCTTTTAAAAATAGTTATGTCCATACCTTGGTTTCGTAAGATTGTTCTCCATGCTTCATCACTGATGCTTTTATTCTTAAACCAACACTCACCCTCCTGAAGAAGTTCCGTGGCTGTTGCTATAGATGCTTCATTGAGCGCAAACTTAAGGTCTCCAATCTCTGCTTCCAAGCCATTAAACGACCTTGCGAATGCCTTCGTCACTTCTTTATGATAACCTCTGAATTTCTGGATAAACCGCAACCAATTTGCTTTCTTCAATATCTCCTTTACTTTTTGATATCCCTCTATAAACTTAGGTCCTTCCGGCTCTGCTCTTAGCAATTTACCCATTTTTTTCTTTCTGCTCTTCACAAATTTGCCTGCGTGAGGGTTTAATGGAAACAGAACGGTTGAATGCACAGAGATGAGTACAATGACTGTGGGTAAATGTCAGAGAGTGGGTATACAGATTATAACGTAATAGAGAGCGGAATGGAGTGAACAAAATAGAGAGGGGTTTTCGTGAGCACAACAGAGAGCACGACAGAGAGATTAACAGAGTATAACACATCTGGCAGCGTTTTGAATTTTGGTGGCTGCACAATAAATATTAGCACCTTTCAACAACGGTTATGGATTTATGCGGCTGTAAGAGTCCGTGGTCAAATCAAATACGTCTCATTGTCACCGGTGGAATATTGGAACATGAGTGAAGATCGGGGGTTTTAATGATGGAACCGTTTGAGAATGAATGCGAGAGGATAATATGGAGATCGTGAAAGGTTACGGAATTGTCAATATAATCATTGCACATAATGGATAGAGTTCATGGTTCATAACTATATAAAAATGTGTTTTTCAATGCTATTTGAAATAAATTTTATTCATACCTTTGGAATCTTTGCCTTTTCCCTTGGTCTTCAACTAATTGCTCTTCATTTGTGTCTTGAATGCTCCAGGTCTTCATTTTTGATCCTCTCACCTGCATTTTATTTCATGATTATGGAAATAACATCTGACTGTACATTCTTTTGAAAACAGAGTTGTAGCTGCGGAATCTGCTTCTGGCTGCGGAAATTGGAGTCAGCTGCGGAAACAGATGTCAGCTGCGGAAACTGACACAGCTATTATTTGGATGGATGGAGATGAACATATGACAAATGACTAGATGGAAATGGTCATGAAAAAGATTTTTATTATGAAATGAAATGAAATGGATAAAATGAAGTGGAATGGAGTGAAATGAAGTGAAATGAAATGGAATGAAGTGGAATGGAATGGAGTGGGTGGTCACAAGACTTGTGAAATGAAAGAGAGATTTTTTTTTTGGAAAATATAGAGTGTCAGGTGTCCCTGATTTTCACCCTATATTTTTTGTATAAGACTGCCAATCAGTGATTGGTTTTCAGGCTTATACAATTTTATTTTTTATTTTTTATTTTTATTTATTTATTTATTTATTTATTTTTTATAACTGAAAAGAACAAAAGCTAGGCTGGTGGAGAAGAAGAATTCTTCTGTACCAGCCTGATTGCAGAACTTTCTTGAAACATTTTGACAAAATCCTCTTTTGAGAGTGGCTTATGATAAACTTTCAATCTATGGCCATTCACAATAAGAGGAATTTGAAACTCATCAATGGTCTTGATTCTTACCGCTCCATTGCTAAAGATCTTGTCAATCTCATATGGCCCAAGCCAATGAGTCTGAAATTTTCCTTGGAAATCTTTAAACTTGGAATCAAATAACAATGCCCAATCTCCTTCTTGAAACTTCTTCTCTTTGATGTACTTGTCATGCCATTTAGCTCTTTGATATTGAACTAGATCGGTTCTTAAAATTGCTTCTTGTCTGATCTCATCTAGCTCATTCAACTGCTCCATTCTATGCTTTTGGGCTTCTGATAAGTCCATCCCCAACTGAACTGCTATCTTGAAGGTCTTGACTTGGAACTCAATGGGGAGCAAGACTTCTTTCCCATAAACAAGTTCATAGAGAGAATGTCCTGTTGTATTCCTCCATGTAGTTCTGTAGGCCCACAAGGCTTCTGGAAGCCTTTCTGCCCAATCTCTTCTATGTAGATGAACAGTTTTGGTGATGATACTTTCAAGAACTTTGTTTGTGGACTCCACTTGACCATTTGCTTGTGGATGGTAAGGAGTAGATCTTCTGTGCTTGATTTTGTATTCTTCCATCAACTTCTCCTCCAAATTTGATGTGAATTGGCTCCCCTGATCTGTTACAATTTCTCTTGGAACACCAAAGCGAGTAAAAATATCCTCATAAAGAAAATGAACAACTGAATTTTCAGTAGCAGATACTAATGCTTTAGCTTCTACCCATTTAGTAACATAATCAGTACAAACAAATATATACTTCTTTTGCTTAGATGGTGGATTAATAGGTCCAATGAAATCTAAAGCCCATTTTTCAAAGGGTTCAATGAGTACCCGTGTTTGCAATGGCATTTCATTTGAAAGGGTAGGTTTCCCTACTCTTTGGCAGCTATCACACCTTTTGACATATTGTTTTGCATCTTTGAAGAGAGAAGGCCAATAATATCCCAAGGAAAGGATTTTATAGGCCGTCCTTTTGTCCGCAAAGTGTCCGCCGCATGGTTCATCATGACATGTCTTAAGAATATCAGGCATTTCATCTTCCCTGACACATCTTCTGATCACAAGATCTGGCCCTGTTTTAAACAATTCGTTAGAAATCCATGAATATTTTGAACTCTCCCGAATAATTTTTCGTTTTTCACTTGGAAATAAATGTGAAGGTAGTTTCCCTGTAACCAAATAGTTAGCAATATCTGCATACCAAGGAGTCTTAATAGTTACTGTAAACAAGTATTCATCAGGAAACTTATCCTCTACAGGAGAATCTTCTTTAGTATTCTGAATCCTAGACAAGAAATCAGCTACTGTATTTTGTTTTCCTGGTCTATCCAACACAGTAATATTGAATTCTTGAAAAAGTAAGAGCCATCTTGTCACTCTGCCATTAGTAACAGGTTTATTCATTAAATATCTAATTGCAGAATGGTCAGTATGAATAAAAGTTTCATAGCCTGTTATGTAATGTCTAAACTTATTAATTGCATGAACAACAGCTAAAAACTCTTTTTCAGTCACAGTATAGTTCAACTCTGTGGGAGTCAAATTTTTATTGGTGTAATAAATGGCATAAGGAAATAAATCTTTTTGACCCAACACAGCTCCTAGAGTTGTATCTGAAGCATCCGTAGAAATATGGAAAGGGAGTTTCCAATTTGGTCCTCTCAAGATAGGTGCTTCAGATATTCTTGTTTTCAAAGTTTCAAAGGCTGATTGACAATCAAGATCCCATTTGAATTCACAATCTTTTGTAAGCAATTTGAAGAGTGGAGATGCTATTTTAGTGAAGTTTTCTATAAATCTTCTATAGTAACCAGTAAATCCTAGAAAACTTCTAACATCTCTTTGACAAATTGGAATAGGCAACTTGGAGATGACTTCAACTTTTGATCTATCAACCTTAATCCCTTCTCCTGAAATATGATGTCCTAAAACAATCCCTTCAGTAAACATCATAAAGCATTTTTCATGGCTTAATGAAAGGTTTGTTTCTTTACATCTTATAAGAACTTTTTCCAAATTTTCTAATGCCTCTTCAAATGAATTACCATAAAATGTAAAATCATCCATATAAACCTCTACACAATCATGGATTAGATCAGAAAAAATTCCTAGTACTGCTCTTTGGAATGTTGCGGGTGCATTACATAACCCAAAAGGAAGCACTCGGTAGGCAAAAGTTTCCCATGGACAAGTAAATGTGGTCTTATCTTGATCTTCAGGTGCTACCTGAATTTGATTATAGCCACTAAAACCATCCAAAAATGAAAAGTACTTTTTACCTGCTAATGTGTCTAATACCTAATCGATAAAAGGCAAAGGAAAGTGATCCTTCAAAGTTGCTTTGTTCAATTCCCTGTAATCAATGCATACCCTCCATTTACCATTATTTTTAGGTACTATAACCAAAGGAGAAACCCATCAGCTATCTGAAATTGGATAAATGAAGTTTACATTGAGTAGTTTTTGGAGCTCTTCTTTCACTATCTCCCTAAGATTTGGATTCATCCTTCTTTGAGGTTGTCTGATTGGTCTACTGTTTTCCTCAATATAGATGTGATGGATGCAAGTCTTAGGATCAATACCTTTCATGTTAGTATACTCCCATGCAAATGCAGTAGAATGTTTTTGCAAGATTTTGGTTAGTTCTTCTTGTTGTGACTTTTCCAAATGTTTGTTGATATTCAATGTTTTCCCTGGAAAAATCTCAATAGTAGAACTACCAAACTCTTCCATAGAGTAAAGAGACATTTGTCTTGATGATAAATATTCTATGTCAGATTCCAACCGAAATTGTGTGGGGTCATATTCTGAAGATGTCTCAAAATTTTCTAATGTGTTCAGAATTTGACTATCCTCACTGATTTCAGAAATGGTAAAGACAGGTTGTATAGTGTCCTCATCATCAACCCATTCATTGTCTCCTACTTCTATGATTTCTTTTGCTGGAGGATACAAATTGAATTTCTTTGTCGAATTACCATTGGAAATGTACATGTCCCCAGATCTACAACTAATAAAAGCATCAGCTGTGGCTAGCCAAGGTCTTCCTAAAACAAGTGGGTGCCCTCCTAGATTACTCTTGGGAGTCAAAATCATAAAATATACTAGATATTCCCAAGAATCTAAGGAGACTGAAATATCTTCTAATACACCATCTGGTTTAATAATTGATCGATCTGCAAGTTGCAGTAAAGTAGGTGTAAAAATAAGGTTAGGAAGTTTTAGCTGGTCCATAGTCTATCTACTCATAATGTTAATAGCAGCCCCTAAGTCAATCAATGTGTTTGGAATTTCTATCCCATTTATATGTGTCTTGACAATTGGACTTCCTGGATCTACATACTTCTGCATGGTAATTTTTCCCATCATAATATCTACAATCTTTCCTACCAGGTGGATTCTTCTTGTGTCTTTTAGTTTCCTTCCTGGTCTTTTGAAACTCAACTCCTTTATTGTTTTTTCTAGAATAGGAATCTCTCGAATGGCTTGTAACAAGGGAATCTTGATACAAACATTCTTCAATTCATCTAGAAAGTCATAGTTAGGCAACAAGATTTGTTTTTCCACCCCCTTGTCAATTTGTAGTCTTTCAGGAAAAGGAGGTGTAGATGAAGATGCAGGTTGCTCAACTATAGGAGTTGTGGGTGTTGACTTTTCTTTTTCTTTTTGAATGCTTGAATTTCGAAGAGATTCTTCCTCAGAACCCTTATTGACTTGAAGAGAATCCTCCTTAGAGGTATCTTGCTCTTGGATATCTATAGAAGGTTTTTCTAAAACTCTACCAGATCTGAGTTGTACATTGTTGAGAGGAACAATCATATAGGTAGGAAATTGTTGTCCTTCTACCATGTAAGTATTCTGAGGATTCTTATTGTTAGGATTTGGCAATGGCTGAGCTGGAAGTTGATTTGTATTTTGTTGATATGGGAGCATGAGTTGAGGATTTGGATTTTGTTGAGAAGGTTGTTGTTGTGGAAATGGCAATGAAAGTTGTGGATTTGAATTTGGAAGTTGTGGAAATTGTTGATTTTGAAAAGATGGAGGATATTGATAAAATTGAGCAAATCTCCCATAAGGATTTTTCATCCCTTGTACCCATGGCTGATATGTATTCTGATGTTGGGGCCAAGGTTGTTTCCAAGGATTCCAACTTGGTGGGGTTTGAAAATTCATAGGGTTGTTAAACCCTTGAGTTTGTTGTCCCTGCCAAGGTCTTCTTGCAACAAAACAGAGAGATTCTACTGAATTTGGGTCTTCTTGAAAAACAACTTCAAGTCCAGGAATTGAAGGACAATCCTTAATCTCATGATTCTCTGAGCAAATCATACATGTTTCTACAACTTTTTCATCCAAGGGACATTCCCTCAAAGCATGTTTCTTCCTACATTTCGGACAAAAGATGGCTAAAGCATCTGTTTCTGCTTTATGCTTGTTTTGAATTTTAAGGGTGTCTAGTTGTTCACTAAGGCTCCCTAAGATATCATTTTTGAACTCATCAAGCATATTACCAATCTCTGCCCTACTTACTGATCCAGTTGCAGATTTGTTATCCCTAATAAGAGAAGGATCCCTAGGCCCTTTTCCTGTTTTAGATTTTCCTCTTGAGAGATGGACACATAGTTCTATTATGTCACGAAGTGGGAGTTGAGAAATATCTCCTTTCCCCATCATGTTTAAAATATCTATCCATTCATCTCTAATGGCTTTTAATATGAGGGCTTTCAAGGTTTCATCATCTAAGTTGCTCATCTTTGCTCTTTTCAAGTTGTATTGAAATCTTTCAAGTAAGTCTTCCAAATTTTTATCTTCTTTTTGCATCATTTTGAATACCTCATCCTTGTGATTGGTGGGCATACAATAGTCCAAGTATCTATCCAAAAATGTTTGTTTCATATCATTCCAAGTCCTAATATATTGAGTAGCTAATCCCATGAACCATTTCAAAGCAGATCCCTTCAAAGTTGAAGGAAACAGTTTGAGTTTTTTAGAGTCTTCCATATAATCATAGGTTCGGCACACAACTTCAAACTCAAACAGAAATGTTTCAGGATCCTCACTTCGCAATCCATAAAAGTTAGGGAGGACATATGGTGAGATATTTTTCATTGTTGTATGAGTTTCCTCATCAACTATAGGGAATCCAAACAAGTTGTCTCCTTCCCTATTTCTACCATTATTTCCTTCACCATTTTTATCTCCATTGTTTCCTCCTCTTCTACCTCTACCTCTACCTCCATCTATTACTTCCTCTGCCATGATAGTTTCTTTAGAGTCCTTAAAGTCCTCTAGTTCTTCTATCAAGGGAGGATGAGAGAGAGTCTCTTTATTTTCTAAATGGGATTTAGTAGATGGTATAGGAGAATCCTCTAATTCAGCTGCTCCTTGAGTTCCAAAAATCTTAAGGCTAGGGGTAGATGGTGGTGAATCTGGTCTATGCCTTGAATAAGATGGAGTTGTGAAAATCGAACTCTTGGCTTTAGCTATAAACCTTCCCCTAGAATCTCTTGCTCTATGCATGTCATTTTTATTTTTTATTTTTTATTTTTTAAAAATTTGGGCTAATAATTCTCTTTCTGATCTTCCAGGTCACACTAGGTGCAAGAAGAGAGCATACTTAAGAAATTACTGAACCAATAACTCTCTTTTCTGATCCTCCAGATCACACTAGGTGCAAGAGGAGAGCATACTTCAAGAAGTTATCAAGTTTTCCCTTCTTTTATGATTTTGTGTGTTTTTTTTTTAAGAAATTGGCTACCTAGTTACACTTCCCCGGAAACGGCGCCAAAATTTTTGGTCAATTTAGTGTGTCCTAAATTGCTACATTTAATTTGTCAATCCGGGATTCGTAAGCTGATGAAGTGCGGCGCACTATATGTGCAAGATAACCTATTTCTTAACTTTTTGTCGTTTTTGGTTTTCTAAGATGAAATGGAAATTCTAAAATGAAAACAAGTATGGTTATGTTTGTTCAAGGAAATGATATCCTCTATAATGATTTACCAACTTGAAAATTAAAAAGGAATTTGAAAATTACAATGACAAAACTTGAAAGGAAATGAAAATGCGCTGCTGAAATGAAAAGGTGTTGCTAGTCTAATCACTAGAGAATTTGGCGGAAATTCCGACGGCCAATTCGTCGCTATTCCGACACATATTCGTCGCAAGAGCGACAGTTCAAGGGCGGACAAACCGTGGTTTCTCATGCCGTCACCGTTCCGACGCAAGTAAAAAGCGTCGCACTATCGACACTTATTCCGGCGTTTCGAATAGGCGTCACTCTTCCGACGTCTCACAAACCGTCGTGGCTCCGACGTCTTAAACGTCGTTCTTCCGACGCTCATAAACCGTCGCAGTTCCGACTAAACGTGGTCCGACGTTTTGGCGTCACTCTTCCGACGCTTGTAAACTGTCGCAATTCCGACTAAACGTGGTCCGACGTTTTGGACGTCACTCTTCCGACGTCTGGAAGATGTCGTAATTCCAACGATATGTGGTCCGACGTTTGGAACATCGCGCTTCCGACGTTTTCATACTGTCTCTCTTCTGAAGTTTATGGATTGTCGTAGTTCCGACGTTTGGCACGTCGCGCTTCCGACGTTTTCATACTGTCGGCCTTCCGACGTTTCTGGATTGTCGCAGTTCCGACGTCTACAAGGCGTCGGTAGACCGACGGAGGGTTCAATTTAAAAAAAAAAAATTAAAATTTTAAAAGACGAGAAACGCTGTTTTGAGGATATTATATGAAGTAAAACAGTCCATGAAAGTGAAATAGCAGTATGTAGAATAGTAAAGCAACAGATAGAGTACCGACGTCCATTGTTCCAAATACAAATTAAAGTACCTAAAACCCTACAACAGTGAAGTAAAACAGTCCATGAAAGTGAAGATATTATATGAAGTAAAACAGTCCATGAAAGTGAAGATATTATATGAAATAAAACAGTCCATGAAAGTGAAGATATTATATGAAGTAAAACAGTCCATGAAAGTGAAGATATTATATGAAGTAAAACAGTCCATGAAAGTGAAATAGCAGTATGTAGAATAGTAAAGCAACAAATAGAGTACCGACGTCCATTGTTCCAAATACAAATTAAAGTACCCAAAATCCTTGAACAGAGAAGTAAAAACAAATTATGAAAGTGAAGATATTATATGAAGTAAAACAATCTAAGAAAGTGAAGATATTATATGAACAAAACAAATTCATGAAAGTGAAGATATTATATGAAGTAAAACACCATGAAAGTGAAGATATTATATGAAGTAAAAACAATTCATGAAAGTGAAGATATTATATGAAGTAAACACCATGAAAGTGAAGATATTATATGAAGTAAAACAGTCCATGAAAGTGAAATAGCAGTATGTAGAATAGTAAAGCAACAGATCATAGAGTACCGACGTCCATTGTTCCAAATACAAATTAAAGTACCCAAAACCCTACAACAGTGAAGTAAAACAGTCCATGAAAGTGAAATAGCAGTATGTAGAATAGTAAAGCAAAAGATAGAGTACCGACGTCCATTGTTCCAAATACAAATTAAAGTACCCAAGACCCTACAACAGTGAAGTAAAACAGTCCATGAAAGTGAAGATATTATATGAAGTAAAACAGTCCATGAAAGTGAAATAGCAGTATGTAGAATAGTAAAGCAACAGATAGAGTACCGACGTCCATTGTTCTAAATACAAATTAAAGTACCCAAAATCCTGCAACAGAGAAAAACGCTAATCATGTGAGGAGTGTGATATGTCCAAAATATAAAAAGACCATCAGACCATATCAATAAACCAGCAACATAGACCAGCATCGCTAGTTTTGAAGGCAGAGTGATAAACATTAATCATTTTTTTTTTCACAAGAGAAAAAAACGATGTTTTGAATATATTATATGAAGTAAAACAGTCCATGAAATCATTACATTTTCACATCTGAAGATTGGAACCCAAATATACATCCAGAAAAGTGGAAGTCCCACCCCAGACAATGATAGAAAAATACCCCATGTCACATACAGGGACTTGATATAAAACCCAGTAACGGTCCACATGGAGATTATCGACAATCTGAGAAAGCATCCAAATATGCCCGAGGCATCTATAAGAAAGTGAAATAGCAGTATGTAGAATAGTAAAGCAACAGATAGAGTACCGACGACCATTGTTCCAAATACAAATTAAAGTACCCAAAATCCTGCAACAGAGAAAAACGCTAATCATGTGAGGAGTGTTATATGTCCAAAATATAAAAAGACTATCGTACCATATCAATAAACCAGCAACATAGACCAGCATCGCTAGTTTTGAAGGCAGAGTGATAAACATTAATCATTTTTTTTTTCACAAGAGAAAAAACGATGTTTTCAATATATTGTATGAAGTAAAAGAGTCCATGAAGTCATTACATTTTCACATCTTAAGATTGGAACCCAAATATCCATCCAGAAAAGTGGAAGTCCCACCCCAGACAATGATAGAAAAATACCCAATGTCACATACAACGACTTGATATAAAACCCAGTAACGGTCCACATGGAGATTATCGACAATCTGAGAAAGCATCCAAATATGCCCGAGGCATCTATAAGAAAGTGAAATAGCAGTATGTAGAATAGTAAAGCAACAGATAGAGTACGTACCGACGTCCATTGTTCCAAATACAAATTAAAGTACCTAAAATCCTTGAACAGAGAAAAACGCTAATCATGTGAGGAGTGTGATATGTCCAAAATATAAAAAGACCATCAGACCATATCAATAAACCAGCAACATAGACCAGCATCGCTAGTTTTGAAGGCAGAATGATAAACATTAATCATTTTTTTTTCAGAAGAGAAACAATGCTATTTTGAATATATTATATGAAGTAAAACAGTCCATGAAGTCATTACATTTTCACATCTGAAGATTGGAACCCAAATATCCATCCATAAAAGTGGAAGTCCCACCCCAGACAATGATAGAAAAATACCCCATGTCACATACAGGGACTTGATATAAAACCCAGTAACGGTCCACATGGAGATTATCGACAATCTGAGAAAGCATTCAAATATTCCCGAGGCATCTATAAGAAAGTGAAATAGTAGTATGTAGAACAGTAAAGCAACAGATAGAGTACCGACGTCCATCGTTCCAAATACAAATTAAAGTACCCAAAATCCTTGAACAGATCAAGAAAAACGCTAATCATGTGAGAATTCAAAGTAAAGTTAATCTATTAACATTGCTAATAAAATTACACCGAAGTCAAAAACATTGCCTGGCCATACTCATGGCAAATTTGTCATCAAAAAATCAAAAAATTAAGAAGACTGCCCTCATACGGGGAAACCAGTCTTGAACGTTTAATTTACATAATTCAAAAATATTACTTAAAGGTCCAACACAGTAAAATAAACTAAAAGCAGCCCAATTAACTGGGCCTGCTAAGCAAGAAAAACAAATCAACCAAACTAATCCTCCGCTGGTTCCTCCACGATTCGGCACCATCCTTCGGAAGGTCCAGGATCGCTAGGTGCTACCTCCACATGCATGCCACGGCTCCCCTCCTGAAGGCCCGAATGCTGGCCGGCTTTTTCCGAGCTCAAACTCGCCGGACGGGTGCATTCTTCCTCCGTTTGGGCCTCCTCGCGGAAGACCACAGTGACTACAGCTGTGATTCGCGGGCGGTTGAGAGTGCAATCAAAGGAAAATTGCGCAGTGCGCGTCGTGGGAGAAGGTGAACTAGCTGGGGAAGCCAGAGCAAGTGAACTATATTTGGTGGCCGATGTTGGCAAGCCGACCCCCGCCTCTCACTCCTAGTATTTGGATATCGACCTAAGTAATAATTATCTCCGGACCGGCCTAAGTGCCGAATCGTTGAGGTGCCGGAGGAGTACGTCGGGGATTGACCTCTAGTGCTCCCCCCACGACAACGCATCCTGTGACGCACGCGAGGCATGGGTGCACTCCCAGGCAGGAGCGCAGTGCGCAATGGTAATAAGAGACGAAGAAGGTAATTCCAATTACCGTAGGAAGACAGTACAGAGACAACTCGAGAGAAATGGAAATATGCAGCAAAGTCTAGGCAGAAGTTCCGCTGGCCACTTCTCCTTATCGTCACAGTTACCAGACAGTGTAATCCAGCAACCGGCTTGTCTAAAAAACCATGGCTAAACGCCATTTTTTATGTCGACCCGTCTGCAATGCAATCAAAGGACGGCCGTCATAATGAATCTCTGATCATTAATAATGAGAGCCGAAGGCCGGATCAAATTGGAGCGTGCGGAATCGCTCAGAGGAGTGGAGGTCCGATCTTGAACTGTGTTAAAAATTAATTAATGTAGATTTGATGTGAAAACTTAATTGAACAGCGTTAAATGTTAATGCGAATGATATGAAATCGCCATATCCATGTCCCATCACCTTAAACGCCATCGAATGCACCCGCAGCCGGGAGCAGGGCAAGTAATTATTGAGGACACGTGGCAAAAATTGATTGGAGCGGATCTTTGTTTGGGCCGCTCGCGCAGTGGAAATCCGGACCCGTAAAATATTAGGGCGAATTTGATAAGAAATTCACGTCACAAAATTGGCCAACGTCAGCATGCTATTTTGGAACGCGAATTTGGTTTGAATTATGGTTTATCGCCGTTTGAAGTCCGGCGGGCTCGACTTTTGAACAATTTTCTTATAAAATTTGTGTTGGTTTTCTTTGATAATACACATATTAAAATCCCGCTTAATAAAGAGACAAAATTGTTGTGCTTTCGAAACCTGACCCGAGGATTGGACATGAGTTAACAAACAAAAGGATAGCGGAACCAGACATGCACCCGTGGTCAAGCCCTCTACCAAAACCACGAGCGGAATCACAAAAGCGGGTTGCCCATATCGCACCGCTTTTGCGGAGTAGGCGGTATTTCCTATTCGCGAGCGATTCCATAGGGAATGCGACACGTGGCGAAGTGACCCCGAAAAACAACCGTTTAACCCACGCCATCGCACGTTAAAGCCCGACGTTGGAAGCCGAGCGAAATTGCCAAGAGTCGTTGATTTGGAGAAGGGCCATCGGATGGTGGTCGCACGTTGAACTTGCCTGGAGGTTAACTAAGGTGTGCGGAGGATAGCCAGGTACGATACGAGTGTTTGATTGGTTATTGATATATATAGGTGGGGCCGGAGTATAATGAAATTGTTTAATTAAACGATTGGCTGATAATTAGCATAAGTCTGGAGGGTGATTGTTGTAAGGCTGGGTGGTGAAATATAGAGCCGAAAGTTCACTACAAGTTATTTATTTAAAAAGAAACGTGGAGTATAAATACAAAGTGTTGAAAGTTAAACATTAGTTATAAGGATTGGAGATAATATAAAGTCGGGAATATAAATTAAAGTCCAACCATTGTGGATAGTATTTATTTATCAAATTCTACGAATTTGATAAATAAACCCGATGAAAGAAGAAGTCAATTAAGACTCGGGCTGGAGGAAAAGAACAGGGTAAACGAAGGGAAAATGCTGACAGAGCGATTTTAGACACACCAGCTCTCCTTAGGGGTCCAATTTCAGTTTTGTTGCGTCACACGATGATCTCTCTTCTCTGGCATTTACTTGTATTGAAGATCACTATTCTAGGAATAAGGAGTTATTTTCTCCAAAAATAACCCTAGCCAAACATTGACAATGCATCATGGATATCTTTTTATGCTTCATAAGTACATATGTTCTACTTATAAATCATGTCTTGGAAGTGGTTGTTTTGCTGGAAATTATTCACCAGTTGGTTTCATACCAAAGTCTTTTTCTCATTTTCAGCATCCAATACATGAAAAAGATAATGGTTTAAAACAACATAAATATTTGAAATTTTGCAAGAATTGTCTGGCACACTTTGAATATAAATTTTGAAGTCAAGTGCATGATGCTGTATAGGATCAAGTGTCATTTTGAATACCAAATGTTTCACAAAAACTTCTCAACATGCTACCCTGCAGTAAGGATTAAATGACAATATTGCATCAACTATTTCCATAATAAAAGTGCACCTCGGCCATAAGACTAAACAACTACAAATGTTCTAGATCTAACAAGACCACACAATCAAATGTATTCCACAAGGCCAATATTGTATGTAAAATGAAAAGGAGTTTGCAACCAAAAATACCTTAGGCAACTAATTCAATTAGATACACCAAACCATCAGCAAAAAGGAAAACCAGCCTACTCAAAAGGCAAGCATGTACCTCCTTTGACAAAATTTTGAGTTCCGAAACAAGGGCCTTTATTGTCTTGTCAATGCCCCTAGTAATTTGAACGGGGTTTGCACCTATTGCAACAACCTAAACAAAAAGGTTTCATTTCAAATTATTTTCCACAAATTTAAGATACAACCATTGTCAGTTTTGTATTTCCTAACAAGCTCATAAATTTTGACAAAAGAACCAAAAAATTTTAATACCTGATAGCAATTTTTTCACTCAAAAAATATCTTAGACTCAATAAGCCCAACCCAAAACTAAAAAACCAAACACCATAAGACCCTACAAAAATGAATAGATGATCTTAATCCAATACTATCGACAAAAAGTTACCTTTACACCCTCACTTATTAAACCCTGTGCTGTTGAATTTTAACTTCAACTGCTGCAGCAGAAGGACGGATGCAGCAACAACATTTTTTTTTGGAGGTTGCTTGCATGCCATCTAGAAATTTAATTCAGCATTTAAAATTCCCGCAAGTTTTTTTTGTAGACGGCCACAGCCATATTTCTGTACAGGATTGTATTTAA
The DNA here is from genome assembly GCA_034641835.2 of Pinus albicaulis. Classification (NCBI taxonomy): domain Eukaryota; kingdom Viridiplantae; phylum Streptophyta; class Pinopsida; order Pinales; family Pinaceae; genus Pinus; species Pinus albicaulis. The sequence continues at coordinate 1,492,148,484 of CM076580.1, forward strand.
ACACAACAGCCAACATTAACGCAATTCACCAACCAGAAATTAAACAAACAGAAATTTACCCGACAGTTTTGTAAATTCAAAAGGAGGACACGTGGAGCATTAATATTGGATCGCATGAAATTGAAGGGAATCTGAAAACCTGAAAACCGGACCCGAATTTTTATAGGGCACATTGGATTGAGAATTCGAGTTAAAATTAGGCAGACGTCAGCATCCCATTTTGGAACGCGAATTTGGTTTGAAATTCAATCTATTTAGACTTTTGAAGTCCGACGAAAAGGGTTCTTTAATGTTTTGATAGTTTAATATATACATATGTTATATATATATCATATGCGAAATTAAAGGTGGGCCATAGAATTTAGTTTTAATTTTATTTTTTTTAAAAGAGGGTTTATTATAATATGTTTTATATGTTCCGGCATATAAAAATAAAAAGGTCGAAAAACCTTGGTAGTTTTTTTTATAGACAGTACGTAAATTTTTTATTACATAGCAGTGTGTAAAAAGTGAAAAACTGAGTGTAAATTTTTAAGTGTGTATGCACAGCAGTGCGAAAGGGAAAAACACAGCAGAGTGTCTTAGAGACAGAGTATGTTTGTTTTGAACAGACAGTGAGTTGGTTTTATGCACTGCGTTTTATAGCAGTCATAATTTTGTAATCCCTCTCAGTGAGGAAGTAGTGTAATAGTTTTTTTTTGAGTTATTGAAGGGAATAGAAGTTTGTTTTCAAAGTATTGAAACTCTGTCTCCTGTCAAAGAAATTTTTATTTTCTCGTGTGTTAGAGGAAGGGAGATTTATGGGTGGTTCTTATGAATCAACCAACCATTTAGAACATGCTCATCAATCCAAACCATAAGTATTATGTGACAATATTCAAGCAGGCACTCAATCGGATTTCTGAAGCTATGTTAGAGAAACCCTAAACTCTCACTGAAAATATGTGAAATGTGGCACCACTCAGAGATTGACATGTGCCAATTGGTACAAGTGGTAGACAATTGGCATGCTCAAACAACGAGGTGATGCAGGAATGACATGAGGGAGAAAATATCAGAAAAGCCCCAAATCTGGAGAACTAAAGCTCATCACCAACCCGAGATTGACAACTTTACATGATGTAACCTATGAAATCGTAAATGGAGAAATCATAGTAACAATAAAGTAACCTATGTAACAATAAAGTCGGATTCATCCTGGGAGTGGTAATGGGAGAAATCACAGTGAACAACAGGAAACATGCAGAGTTGCTTAAAATCAAATAGATGAAAAAACACATACAAAAAACCTAGATAATAATCATGAACAAGCTTAATATTGAATTATGAACTGTAAAGGAACTTACAAAATGTGACATTACGAACCTCGTCAAGCGCACAAGAAAAAATATCCTGGACATGACCCTGGTTGACAAGTTGTATTGCTCATGATGCAAGAGGATTTGTACCTGCACTGCCAAGTCAATCAAAATCCATCATTATCTATACAATAAATACAAGTAATTGATGTAGTATTTTTTTACTCTAAGATGCATTCTTATGATAATGTTAGAACATATGTTGAAAATGTCAAAACATACCTGAATAAGCTCCTCTTCATTTCAAGAACAATTTATTGGAGTCGCATGAACTTGGAACAAGCCTCCCACGATCCGAAAGAGTAGCAACTAAGTCAACAGTGACTTTTTTGTTGCTACACTGGATCGAGGGAGGTTTGCTCCAAGATTAAATCGCTCCAATAAATTATTCTCTACTAAACAGGGCCAACCACGTGAAGGTGGAAGCTCTTATGGCCCCTCACCCCCCCTCACATCACTCTCAATTCCCCAATACCCAATCTATATTTCATTTTTTACTTTCATGAGCATAAAAAAAAATATTCAATAACTAGTAAAAAAACAATTCAACAAAAGGTACGCAAGGAAACATTGCAATTAATGCTTGACATAAAAATAGTATGATAAATGAGTTTTTTATATAACGCAAAAAACGTTCCAAGTATGGTAACGTTTGTCTTATAATAATACAATATTTTACATTGTCAAATTTTCTTTTTCTTCTTCCCATTTTTAAAGCTCCTAATTACATCATCAATATCATCGTGCTCTGCTCCTGTTTCGTGCCTTTCAACCCGCACTGCTGACCTAGTTGCGTATTCACGATGTCTTGGCTCATCCAGTGACGGGGCATCGCCTACAAAAACAGATAATATTAAATTTTAATTGTCAGTTTTTAAATATCATTGAACTAGTTCGGTAATATTAATAAAAAAAATTGCAATGAGATTATTTACCTGGTGCACCAGTTGTCGCCGCTGACCTAGTTGCATTGTCACGATGTCTGGACTCATCCAGTGACGGGGCATCGCCTCCAAAAACAGATAATAATTAAATTTTAATTATCAGTTTTTAAATATCATTGAACTAGTTCGGTAATATTAATAAAAAAAATTGCAATGAGATTATTTACCTGGTGCACCATTTGTCGCCGTTGGGACTGTTGCCCTGTCTTCCTCTCTGGTGGTAAGATCCTCAAGGGAAACATTCTCTGTCATTTAAACAAAAAAAGTTATAAGGACAACCATCAAGGTATAATTAGAAAAAATTATAAGTGGAAATTAATTACCGTCATGGCCCTCACTGATAGCAGCATTGTCGGCCTGGTCCCCACTACAATGATCAGGTTGCACGAGAGGATCATCTACATCTGGCTCTAAAACCGGGTTATTTACCTCGTCGGTAGTGTTGCTCCCCTGATTTAAACAAAGTTGTTAGACATTAAATTTATGGACGAAAACAAAAATATTGAAAGGTTAATGTTTTACCTTATCAGGCATTGTAGATCTTGGGACCTGCCCCATGCTTCTGCGACGTTCAACTACAGCTTGATAGCCAAAACGGAAAGCAATATTTTTATCTTCCTCTGTAGTTATTGTTCCAAAGTCATCACCCTACATTATATATGATCGTGTATTTTTAATCATATCTGATAGGATTACAAAAACGTTGGAAGGCGATACAATTAATTATAAGATGTTTAGCTACTTAATTACAATTCTTGCAGCTAATTTCAAGTAGCCACCCTTGCCGAGCTTGTGATGGCCCTTTTTCTCTATCCTAGCTTTGGTTGCCTTTGAGGTGTCAGGCAACCTAGCATCAAAAGATTGAAGTCAGATATGACGTAGCACACTTTTATTTTAGACATAAAGAAAATTAAAGCTATTGAATTAAAGTTGCAATTTACCTTGCGGGTCCAGTTGGCATTTTTCCTTCTTTCTTTGCCCTTTTCTCTTTTCCGTCATGGATGAGTGCTCTCCACTCACTCTCTGAAACTGCGAGAGGACGCTCATATCTAAGGTTAAATTGCAATTGCGTCCTATAGGTGTCCCTGGTATATTTCAAATATTTGCCGGCTACCTGAGCCACCGCTTTTCTGTCAAATGTGCCGACCCCAAAAGGGCTTCTAGATAATCTAAAAGTTCTTTTTTCAGGTTGGAATTCTGGGAATTCCACCCTGTACGTATGGTTGGGCCAAAAATTACCAACGCATGGCTCTCCAGAATCCTGTAGAACTCATTGTTTCCTACACAGAATAAAACCAAAAGAAAAAGAAGATATTATCATTAATTTAAAAATATAAATCATGATAAATATGTTTTAGATAAAGTACATGAAATAGTTAAAATATTAAAATTTACCTGGGAGTTGTACATGCTTTATAGGGACACCCTCATCGTTCACCAACAACGTGCCATTAATGGTCCTTGTGGAGCTGACACGTGTAGCTCCAGGAAACGCAATAATGTAGCTGGCCATATCAGCCTCATCATTGCCAACACGTTCAGCAGTTGGCTGGGTGTCAGCTTGGGCAGGGTGTGTTTCTTGGCTAGCACCTAAAGGAGTAGAAGGTGTACGAGAGGGTTGTTCGGTAATCTCTTGCCCTTGTGTCCCACTACCACCAACACCGGGTTCAGCAAATGCCAGAAGACGCTACATACAAAAGAACTTTTTGTTAGTTTAGTCAATGTAAAAATTAAAAATAAAACTATCACAATTCATCTCATGCAGAACAAAAAAAATATCCTTTTGACTTTTTATTATTACTTGATATCTATTTAGCTGCCTCATAAGATGTTGTATCCTCTCTTCTGTTTCAGGTGTTTGAGGCGCATCTATCAAAGCATTAAATTCCGACGTTGCATCTCGTGCCTTTTTTTGCAACAACAACACTCGAGATAGGGATGAAAAAAGCTCTTCCTCAAAGAGGGAATCATCAGGCGTACCATGGCTAGGTGTCTGCATATTTGAACAAAATTAATATTATTTCAATTATGTAAATAACTAAAATACCTAAAGATAGAGCAATGCTGGCACTTTACATGTTCTTCCGCTGGCCTCTTTCCGCGATCATCCCGTCTTGGGGTTGTTCCTGCACTGCTCTGATCAGTCTGCCACATTGCAATAAAATTATAAATGTAAAAACTTGAAAACAATATCTAACTTGAAAACACAAAATGAAAACTGAAATAATTTCTAATAAGACACCTGAAGACAGAGTTAGAGTTTCAAATATGCCTTGCATTGAATTCAGTCCTGGAAACATGTCATTGCACATTAAGGCACCCAAACATTCAATCCACGAATGATATATTTAAGTAGGCTTCTCCTATTCGGGAAAACACCATACCTATAATGCATTCACTTGCATGTATAAAGGGAAAGGAAAACATGTTTTCATACAACGGTGACAAAGGCATCTTGGGGAAAGGTATCTTCACTTTTTATTTATGTTGTTCACCCACACCACTCGTGTTTTCACTAATCCTGTTTTGTCATTTTTGGATTCAAATTAAGTTAAGGCCTTAAGTATTTTTTGACCTTTCGGTGTAGTTTTTATAAGTGGCATGTATGGATTTTCCATTAATTCTGCACTTTTTCTCTTCATGCGCATGTTTCCCTTGAAATCAAATGCATGATTTAGTCCCATACATTTAACAAGTTGTTGGATCAACTCCATAGGAAATATCATGTTTCCTATTCAATCAAAATTTATCTCAGTTAGGGTAGGTAGGAAGGTTTTCCCTTTGTATTAATAGGGCACTTCTAGCTTGCATTTTTTTTATATCTTTCAAATTTAGTGTCGTTTCAATTAGGGCATGAATTTTTGCAACTTTCAAGGTGAGAATGAACAAAGACAAATTTTTGTGATGGATGACTGTATATGACTCCATGGCTAGAGGAAAGGCACTAATCTACTTCTTCAAATATCTATAGTTCTCATTCACCTCATACAGAGATGGTCCCTGATTTTGAGCCAAATGTCGCAGCAAAAAGTTCCCCCCCTCCATAATTTGATATTCAATGGAAATTTCTTAAATTGATGATGGGGCATGATTATGGAACATTGGCACATACATATGTAATGGAATTCCAAGATCATGATATATGTTTGCATATGTTTATGGTAATGTTCCACCAAGTCCCCTGGAGGTGGGAGCAAGGGGACGAGGGAGCGCGGGAGCGTCCTATGCAAAAGCTCCCTACCAATTTTCAGGAAACGTGGGGGGACGTCGGGGTCATAAAAATTATAAAATTTAATATTTAAAATGTAACTATATTTTTGCAAGGAATGTATATACAGCCATCATACACTTGCATCATGAAAGATAAATCATAAATGATAAAATTACAAATCGATGAATGATGAATCATATAATTGAAACAAATTTAAAAGTTAAAAGTTAAAACATACATCATACAATCATGCATGTAAGTTTGTAAGTTTGTAACTATATAATCATTATTGTAACTACTAACAATGTACAATGAAAATAAAGTTTAAGATATCATATGACATATTATATCAAGATTCAAAATAGAGTTTAAACTGAAGTTTACAACTCAAGTCTAAAACATAAAACTTAAACGCAAATAAGTTATGTCTGAAACATAAAACATAAAACATAACATATGAATATCAAATGATATCATCATACTGATAAATGAGCATAAATGCTCAATTTAATGCCCCACTAGTCTCTGCATCCAACTTCTGCACAAATATATCAAGATCAACCATGTCACCATCTGAATCAGAATCACTTGGATTCTCAAATATGCTAAGTGGCACATCAACTTTTAACACGAAACCATAAACTAAAAGGGGCGGTGAGGGGACGTGAGGGGGCGTGAGGGAAACATCCCCTAGAAGTCCCCAAGACCCTGGAGCGCGAGGGGGTGAGGAATCTAGACCCCTAGGTGGGGGGGCGAGACCCCGTGTAACACTGGTTTATGGAGGTGGTGGAGCAAAAAAGAGCTCAAATAGAGCTGAAATTTTTCACATAAAAAGGACTGTGGGCTTGACTAATGGTTCCATTTTAAAAATGATATCTAGACAGAGAATAAGTGTAGCATGAAAACATGCATTGAAAATCCATCTAAGTTTGCATTGTATTACTTATGATGGATTCAAATTTGGGTTTCGAAATGCCAGGTTATGGCATGATTTTGTTGAGAAACCCTTAGTTGGATTCTCATGTTGGTTTAATTTATATTTTAAGTTTGTTTTGCAATCTTTGGGTGATAGTAACTCATGAACTAGGTTACCAATGTGTAACAATCATATTTCAAGAATAAAGATGTGATTTTTTTTATATTATTATTATTATGTATTAGCTACGAGTATTGACACCTAATGCCTGGAATTTTGACATCTTGATAGCATGGATAATTTCAAAAATGTTTCTAGTAATGTTAACATAATAACTATCATTACATGTCTTCACTTTTTTCACCATAATAGACCTGTGATATGGACTCATCACACAACTTCATATGTTATGTCCCAACAAGTTCAAACTGGTTGAACCTACCTCATAGTGTGGTTATTAAGGACAATTTGCTTGATATATAACTCGATAGCATAGACCACGTTGCAGTTCTAAAAAGAATCCTCAAGTGTCAAAAAAACTTCACAATATGTTCTACTATAAAGCCTTTGGGATACCTGAAATAATATATGTATCATTGATGACTTTTAAAGTATGACAAGATCCAGAGGGAAAGGAAATCAATGGAAGAGTGATCCACCAATGAGAACCTAGAATTTAGCATCAGATGAGTTAGAGTCTAGGAAATTGAAACCCTATAATTTTAATTAGTGATGAAGGACATCACATAGGTAATTATATTCTCATGTAGAATAATCTGTTAATTCAAATTTAAACTACATAATATGAAAGGCATACCATAAATTTTTCCACGTAAGTCCAAACAACCTATAAAAAGGGAAAACCTTCTTTTTCCATGGGAAATAATTTACCTTTCCTTTTTCAAGATAATCTAAATCACAAAAAATATGAACTATACCGCACACATTCTTGGATAATGTGAAAGTGGAAAAGGAATACCCTACACAAGTGATGCACACATGTACATTTGAACACTAATAGATTTTTGTAGTTGAAATGCAATGCTTGTTTTCATTTAAATGTAGGGTTTTTAAAGCAGGGAGAAATAATGGCTGCCAAATTAATAAGCGTTTCTTTGGGAAAATTTAAATCTTGTATTGGGTGATGAAGATAATAGAGGGTATTGAATCTTGATTCTTGACATCTAGAGAGAACCATACAGCCTAACACAATCCAATAGAATTGACCAAAAAAAACCAAATAGAGTCAACCCTACTATAGGAGGAAGGGCCTGCAGTAAGAACTTACCATTTTGCAAGAGCTGAGGGCGAATGTTGTTCTGCAAGAGCTGAGGGCGAACGCTGAGGGCGAATGCTGAGGGCAAAGGCTATTCTGCAAGAGCTGAGGGCGAATGCAGGGCGAATGCTGTTCTGAAAGAGCTGAGGGGGAATCCAGGGTGAATGTTGTTCTGCAAGAGCTCAGGGCGAATGCTGAGGGCGAATGCTGTTCTGCAAGAGCTCAGGGCGAATGCTGAAGGCGAATGCTGTTCTGCAAGAGCTCAGGGCGAATGCTGAGGGCGAATGCTGTTCTGCAAGAGCGGAGGGCGAATGCGCGCGTGACATCAGACGTTAATGTAGCACACATGTACATTTGAACACTAATAGATTTTTGTAGTTGAAATGCAATGCTCGTTTTCATTTAAATGTAGGGTTTTTAAAGCAGGGAGAAATAATGGCTGCCAAATTAATAAGCGTTTCTTTGGGAAAAATTTAAATCTTGCATTGGGTGATGAAGATAATAGAGGGTATTGAATCTTGATTCTTGACATCTAGAGAGAACCATACAGCCTAACACAATCCAATAGAATTGACCAAAAAAACCCAAATAGAGTCAACCCTACTATAGGAGGAAGGGCCTGCAGTAAGAACTTACCATTTTGCAAGAGCCGAGGGCGAATGCTGTTCTGCAAGAGCTGAGGGCGAACGCTGAGGGCGAATGCTGAGGGCAAATGCTGTTCTGCAAGAGCTGAGCGCGAATGCTGAGGGCAAATGCTGTTCTGCAAGAGTAGAGGGCGAATGCGCGCGTGATATCAAACGTTAATGTAGCTATTGCGACAAATACGAAAAAATAAAATCATTTTTATGTAGCGCGCATATAAGTTTCGAATTTTTATGTAGCGCCCATATAAGTTTGGTATTTTTATGTAGCGCGAAAATAACTGTCGCTATACCGACGGCGGAAAAGGCGTCGCTCTTAGGACGGTGCCTCCAAATGTCGCAATGGCGACACCTAGACATTGTGTCGTCGTTGCGACGTTTAGAGTCGTCTCAATAGCGACGCTTTGGGCCATGGTGTCACAATTGCGACGTCTTCCTTTAAACGTCGTAATTGCGACACTAGTTTAAGTGTCGGTATTACGACACTTTTTTATAGACGTCGGTATAGCGACGGTTTCGGGCGGGATGGAAAAAATTTGGGAAAATTTCCGACATTTGGTCAAAAGCGTCGGAAACAGGTGTCGGAATTTCCGCGAAATGTAGTAGTGAATAAATCAAAAACAGTGAACTAGTGAGCATGAAACCAAACTATTCTTGCTGTTGTCTAAACACAAAATAAATTATGCTGAAAGAAATCCAAAAGCTGCAATAAAGTAAATCTAAATCAATTTACATCAACTTGTCTTCTGATCCCTCATCATTAGTCCAGCTATGATTTTCGGAAGTAACCATAAACAACTTGAGTAACTGATATCTAATTTGCAGAAAGTAAACTAATATCAAACTATACATTCATAATTCAATCCCTCACCATCAGTCCAGCTGTGGCTTTCGGAGGTAACTGAAGATGTCATGCACAATTTAATATATCTAAATTTGCAGAAAGGAAACTAATACAAAACTACACATTTCATAATACAATCCCTCACCATCAGTCCAGCTGTGGCTTTCGGAGGCAACTGAAGATGTTATGAGCAGTTTAATATATCTAAATTTGCAGAAGGGAAACTAATACTAAACTACACATTTCATAATACAATCCCTCACCATCAGTCCAGCTGTGGCTTTCGGAGGCAACTGAAGATGTTATGAGCAGTTTAATATATCTAAATTTAAATACTGAAGCAAATGAGCAAAACTGAATTAAACAAAACAGTATTGAAATTAAACAGAAACTAAGAAAAACAAATTAGCAGCAGAACAATGTTAATCCCATGTCATTAGTCAAAAAGCTATGAAAATGCCCGGGCTGCCTATCTATAACCTGAAACAAGAACACTGATCAGTGATTAACAACATAAAACATGAAAGACAAAAGTGAAATGGAAAGCATGAAAGTTTATAAACAGAAATGAAGTATATGAAAAATGCAATGTATAAACATGTGAATGGATTATGGTACAATGAGCTTTAAAGAAATGAAATAAGAACTATACAATAATGCACATAACCTCAGCTGAGCAGGGGCCCTCTACACCAGCCTTGGCAACAATATTCAAGTACGAATTAAGTCTGAAAACAGAGTCTTCTTATATTAAAATGTAGTCATAACAGTAAGGTAGTATTACGGCTCAAAGGCAGCGTAATTACATTACAGAGCAGACTAATAAAAGATAACAGAGACTAATCGAGACTAACTCTATATGCGTATGCAAACACATTATATATAACAAAAGGTAATGTAACTGATTTCCTAAAGTTTATGCTAATACAAAACACGTAGACCATTACGTCCACGGATCTAGGATCATGGCCGTGTTGGAAAGTAAATCTATGAGGAGTGGATGCTTGAATTCGGCTATGGAGCCATGTACAGATGTCAACTTGTCCTCCGCAAGCTCAGAAACGGCCATATGAACCTTCACGTGACACGAAATAGAGTCCTGTCACCGTGAGACTCCATGGTTGACTTCCATGTGGACGCCTTTGACCGCGGCTTCTTTAGATGAGTTTGCTCAAACCAATAGGACACAAACCATGTCCACATCATTTCTGACTTGCCCATGTGGCTCGTTTTCCTTGTAGACACCTGTAACATAGAGTTTCACAAAATAGCTACGGAAAGTTGCAGCAGCTGCGGAAAGTGGCAAGATTCCGCAGCTAAATGAACAAAATCTAAATCAAACAGCAGACACAAAAATATAGTTAAAAACCATGTTAGATGCTCTTTTTCAATTAACATACAATGATATTGACAACTTGGGAGGTTCAGGTGAGTGAAAAAGTTATAGAAAAGTGTATGTAAAAGATGCAGAATTGAGACTCAACACTTATCGCATCGCAAAAAATCTAAGCGCGCAAATCTTTGCCATGTTCCAAAAGTTCTGATGCGATTAAGCCTTTGCATCATATATAAACTCCGATGCGATTAGCCTTTATACAAATATCCCGTGGGCCCGCCTCCAGCGCTTAAAAATTTGTAATATTTTTTCCCCGGTGGTCTTTTCCTTTGTAAAACCCAAAAACCCATTTATCCAAAGTTTTGTTCCAATAAGTTAGAATCACATGCTGAATATAAATGGGTAGATTAAAAAGACCGATCGCGCAATCACATCGGGATATTTCAATGGGTTGATTGAAATACCAAGCCCGAGGCTCCGATTGCGATTGGCTCCTTTGAATATATATGCCCCGGGCCCATTACGTTCCATATAACTAAAGGCCCCGCAGTCGGGTACCAGCCACTTCATATATAAATATGCCGCTTCGATCCATCAAAACCTTTGTTCATTAAAAATTTTGGTTTTTCATAAAGTATAAGGGTTTTTCCACCGGTTTGTTCTAAAAACTAATCTCCACCGTTGATCGTAAGCAGATCAACGGTCAGCACCCGATCGCATCGGAGTTTTCCTTCGCATACAATTATTTGCTCTCGCCGATCGGCCATCCCCTGATTCATTCTCTACCATTGATCTGATCCTCATGGATTCCACCAATTTCCCAAAACAAACTTTGAATCTATAACTAGCCTAAAACCTTCTAAGAACAAAGATAAATTATAAAGAGAGAGCCCTCTCTGGATGCAGATTGGCTAGATTCTGCATCTAAAGGTTGGTTTGTGGTTACCTCAAGATTTTCCCATACAACTTCTAGGAAAACTCCAGTGACAATATTTTCATCCAACGGCTACGCTCCTTCCCCGTCTTCTGAAGCAGTTAAACCTAAAAACGCAGGATTTTCTAATATTTTGTGTATATTTGGAGGGATAAATGGTTTTTCATTTTAACAAAGAAAAAGTCAGAGGCCGGGAAAGACGTTTCCTGTGCCTTTGATTCATCAAAAGAAGCTGTTTGCAGGGTTCAAGATCTATGTTTCGTCAATGCTCTATGAGCATTGATGCCGTGAAATTCTGTGCGGCCTGCACATCGACAAGACACTGTGATTTAAATCACATTTAAAAAGAGTATCAGTTTTTGAAGACAGAGCACAGCAGAATGAAGATTGAAGACAGATTTGAGGGGATTATGGCTAAGATTGAGTATCAAAAGCCTAATCCCCCAAATTAGAAAACACAGTTAAAAGAAAATCATAAGTGTTTAACAGACAGAAAGGCCTCCACTGCCACATATAAGGAAAATTGATTCCTCCCAGCTACCACAGAGCCACCTGTTGCCTCAAAGCATTCAAACAGAGGCTGAACTTATTGAAGAAAATCAGATATTCACCTCCAGCGCAGCTAGGGAGTTACTACTGCAAGGAAATAAATGCAGAAATATCTGCAGAGTTACTCCAAACATTATGCAGAGCCTCGAAGTCAAACAAAAGCCCCCACCAAGTTTAAATCATAATTGTAAAACAGTTAATGTAGCAAATCCACCTGTAAACTTCTCCATCGAGCCCCTCAAAGGCCGAGAAGTCTCGAATCTGTATTAATTGTTCTAAAAATATCTTTTATCAGATCTCACCTCCTCATTCTTCTATAAATACTTCTGTAGAAGATGAGAAACTATTGGTTGCAGAACTTTGATATACACATGAGATTAAATTTCTAATTGTAAAGAGTGTTCACTGGCTCTTGGAGCTCTGCTAGTGATAGATAGATTAGGCTGAGATGTGTATATGGTTGTTAAACTAAAGCACTGGACTTAAAGTTGTAACAGGTTTGGAGCATCAATATAAGCTGATTTATAGGATCCTGGTCTATGTTGACAGTGATGTTTTTTTTATTGTAACTTGTCATTTTGTTTCTGTTTTCACTGTGTTCCATTTTCTCTTATAAAGAATAACATGCATAGAGTTAGGACCTACTGTATATCAGTAACCTTGTCTGACTGAAAATCTTTATCTAAATGTTTTCTTCTAAATTGTGTTATTTAGGGATGATTTGTTTCAGTTCAAGCATAGGAATGTTGGCGTTCCCTCATCTTATTGTCTTAGCTGAATGTTATTCTTAAATTTTATTTTCAGTATATGTTTAGTGAAGATGAATTAGGGAAGATATGGTGAGCCCTGGTCTCGGTTTTATCCCCACAAATATCTGAATGTTTCCCTTGGAATGTGTTAAAAGCTAGCTAGTTTAAAAGTACTTACGAGATCTTAGGCCATTCTGTGTTATCTTTGTGTTTGTCTTGAAAGTAACCAAGTAAAGCAGAGCTAGGAGAGGATTTGTGGTGAGCCTGGCCCGCTAGTTTCTTCTTCGAAATTTTCCTTCAATTTTCCCTTTGTTTTAAAGTGTTTTCTATTGAAAGTGTATCAAAGGCTGGCTAGTTTAAAAGTACTTACCAGATCCTAGTTTACTTTAACGTATTTCTTGAGTCTATGTCAAAGGCTGACTAGTTTAAAAATACTTATCAGATCTTGGGCTGCTCTTGTTCTGCATCTATTTATTTCCCCTTATTATTGTACCATTTCATTCCATAAATCAAACTTCAAAGAGATCCTTAGACATATATGACTTTCCCCATGGACCACTCTTGCCTCTTGCTATTCCAATTAAACCCTATTATGACTCCATAGCCCAATGGACTAAAACCTGCAATTATCTATCTTTTTGGCCAAAGCTTGTTCTATTTTCTCGCAACTTCTCACCTTTGAAACTATTTGCATTTGGGACTTTCCACCTCAAACAGTAAACATGCTCAACCACCCAAAAACAAAACAAACCCTTGGCCTTCATAACTAGCCTAATATTATTACCCCAAACTTCAAAGACAAATACATCTTCGCACTTATTGGAGAGATCCCTCTCCAGATTCAGAAGGGCTAGATCCTAGAATCCCAAAGTGGTTGAAACGATGTTTTTTCTATGATCGGACTTTGCCAATCTTGCTGATTACAGATTCCCAACATGCCCCAAGACCCAAGAAGAAATGGAATATATGTCTAAAGTTCCATATGCATCAGTAGTTGGAAGCTTAATGTATGGAATGGTTTGCACAAGGCCTGGTGTTAGTATGATTCTTTCGTCATAAGAGATCACTTTAGCTATGCATATCAAGTAGCCCTAACATCAAGTATGGCTACAAAATATATTTAAGTTTGCTGCATAAAATTAGATCTAAGCATAAAAGATATTAAGCAGATAAAATGTAAAATGGCTCCATGCATCCAATCAACAAGACAAGAACAATGTATAAAAATAATCTTATATTATATTAAAGATCAAGAATTCAGAGAAACAAGAAAGGTCATTTCCTGGGATGGGTTCTAAAGCCTTGTTTCAGATCTAAAATTCCTCTCTTTGGTTAATGTGGAAAACCCTAACAAACATGGAACTCAATGGGAGTTCAAATGAAATTGGTGACCAAGAGTAGATCTAGTGTGATCTAATGCAATGGAGGTGACTAATGAATGGGGAAAACCCTTCTATTTATAACAAAATATTGGGGTGTTCTAGAACTCGGTGCATGAATAAAATATTATTAATCACATTCTAGAATCACCCTTTAGGAATATTTTATTATATTTGTTGAAGGGAAAAGGGTTTTTGACTTGCATCAATTCCTTTATTTATAAATAATAAATAAATAAATGATTTATTTATTATTTAAGGGAAATGAGGGGAATATAATTAAATAAATAATGGTTTATTTAATTATTTAAAAATGATTTAGTCAAATTTAACTAGGAATAGTACTTAAATAGTGATTTAAATAACTTATTCTTAGGAAATAATTAAATAAATAATGATTTATTTAATTGATTACCTTGTTTTGGGTTAAATATGACCAAGAAACGTAAACAAATGTGGTAAAAGCAATTTTACTTGGGGTAAAATTGGTCTTACATGGTGTACTTGGGTTTATCTAATGATAATGGGTTAGATGACCAAAAAATGGTGTAACAGATTGCCCCCCAACGTACGAGTGTTAGGAGAAAATCGTATGACCGAAGTACGTTGTAAGAACTGAATCACTAAATAGCAAGATAGAAATGAAAGAGAGGAATGTAAGGTAATCTAAAGTGGTGGAGGACTAGACCCTGAGGAGACGAGACTTATAGGTGCAACAAGTCTCAAGTGTATGATGTGGTACCAATGTGAAAGGTGATAGGGGAGGCATACCTATGCCCTCCAAGACAATAGTACAAAGAATAAGGCGCCCGGAAAACCATGGAACGCAATAGTAAAACTAGTGCTGGCCTAATCATGAGCCAGAAATCAAGAATGATGAATCCCACATACATGCGATGCCTGGAATAATCGTTAGGACTTATACAATAATATGGTAGTACATGAGATATTAATACACCCAAATTCCCCCTACACATGGGGAAGGGCTCGCGAAATCAGACCGACACATGCAAATCGAAGAGGTGCTGCAAGCGACTGAGGCCGATATCATCAAATGAGAGGAGTTGCATCAAGTGTTGGACTGAAGAAGTCATCCGGGTATGTGGGGGGCTACCTGCAGGGCCACCCCCTCCTGAGGGTTGAGACATCTCACACACACCCGCGTATCACCAATAGTTGTTGCTGCATCACTGAACCATCAAGTGTATAGATCACGATCAGGCTGAAAAGAGCTCGAACCAAGGTACACTGCCCCCTAGACCTGACTTCTAGATTAAATGAGCTGATGTCGACAGAAGTTGGTCCACCATGGGTAAGGCAATAAGGGAACCCCAACTAAGGCACAAGAGAAAATAGTGGAGCGACAAACAGACGGACACTAATGATGATGAAATGAGGGATACTAAGTGGCAGATGGACGACTTCCCTTGTTAGAGCATAAAAATCATGGATGGCTTGGCAGTGACTAACACAATATCATGAGGGATAGGGGACAGTGGGACTGAGGGTCATACTGTGCAACACGAGAGGTGGACCAAGTAATGAAGGGTGGGGAACTATAGCGGGATACAAAGGGACGCGAGATAGACTCCGGGATTGAGGATGACTCAACTCGGATGCTCTAAACAAGGGCGACTCGATGGTGCTGCCATATAGTAAAGGTCCGATGGGGGACCATAAAAACATGAGTACAATAGGGTATCTCATGATGAAAATCAAAACGAACAAAGACAACTAAGGAGGCAAAGTGGTGCCCCAGGTACAAGTGTTGTAAGTGAAGAAATTCGATTTGGAGGAGAGATGAAAAGGGCCTTCATGGACAAAATGTGTCCTGGTGAAGTATCAGAACATAAAAAACTGACAGATACCCATTTGAGTTCTTGGTTCGAGCTTTCCAATGGTGCAGACGGTGTGTCAAATGGGGCTACGGTTTGGTTGCAGCAGGCGAAAGAGAAAATAGGGGTTTTCTTCTGGTAGGGCATTTTCCCTCCAAAATCATTCATTTTCTTGTGTAGCTGTGGTGAATGTGGAGAGGAGAGAAGGCCCTAAATCTGGCGGTGATCGTAGCGAACAAACCGACTGTTGGAATTGCAATCCGTCAGTTGCAGGTAAGAGGCCTAATCCTAAGCTTTGTTTTTGATGGATTGAAATTGTAGATTAGGGTTTTAAATTCCAGAAACTGCCCCTACTTCCTCATTACAGTCGGGTCGCACTTTTTGGGGAAAAATCTATGACCTGGGATGCAGGTTTTGGCCTGAAAAGTGAGACCTGGCCCAGGTTTGGCCCAAAAAGTGCGACCTGCTAGGTGTGGGAGGTTTCAGTGCTGTTATGGGTTGAAATTCTGTTTTGGTGTAAGATAATACAGTTTTGTTGACGGGAGGCTGAAAAAAATGATTTTTTTGTGCAGATATGGCAGATATATGAATAAAGTGGAGAGAGAGAGAGACTTAGGTACACTACGGACGGAGATCCAGGTGGATCAGGGTGTTCGTCATTCACTGGCGAGACATGGGGTTCTGAAATTTTTGGAGAACCCTTTGATGAGGGCTGGAGAGCCCTTGTTGGCCCGGATTATTAGTTATTGGGATCCGGATCATGAGGCGTTTGTAGTGCAGGGGCACAGGATCGAGTTGACGGTCCAGGATTTGTATTTCTTGACTGGTCTCCCACCGTTGGGGATGGTGGGAAATACGCAGCCAGTGTTACCACGAGGGCATAACATTATGGAGTTTTTTGAGCGACATTGTCGACCGAGTGTCTGAGTCAAGGGGACTCAGATATCCATTGGGGATCTAGAGAGGTTGGAGACCCGGGCAGTGGCCGCAGCAGTGCTGCGGATCTTGGGCAGTCAGGCGCTCCATCACATCACTGGAGGGTAGATGATGATTGTAGAGAGTGTGTTGGGTGGGACCTACTATGGGTGGGCCCAAATGATGTTGGTGTCGCTGAAACGACAGTTGTCGCTATGTAAGCGGCAAGTGAATCATGATTGTGCATATGGGACAGTATTGTGCTCTTTCTTCTTTGAGAAGATCCCGACCTTATGACCTCGTATACAGCTGCCCGATGGGGGCCCGAGAGAGCCCCGGATGCATCGGTGGGGACGACTACTGAGTAGAGGAGGAGGAGGGGTGGTCGGGAGGGTGTTTCGACTAGAGTTCTTTGCCCATTGGGATCAGATGCTATTATACATAGACGACTATCCCTATAGTGGGATGAGTTATTGGGGAGATTCGTACTTGCCGCTGCCACCTGGTCGAGTATGGGGACCGGATGGTAAGTGACAAGAAACTAACCTGTTATGTTCTTTTTATAGTTTGTGACTAGTATTCATGGTGCTAATCCTTATATTGTTTGGGATGCAGATATAGCTCCGATGAAACTGGCCGGATATATGGGACGACCAGCAGCAGCAGGCACTACAGGCACAAGTGGATCGAGGATAGGATAGAATGAAGAGATGGCCACACTGGTGGAGGACCTCCATCATAGATGTGAGGGGCTGCTGACCGGTGTGTTGGAGCGTGGTTGGCAGGATTTAAACGACCGATACATAGAGTTGTGTATTGGGCTCCCCTTGGAATGGCGAGGGATCATGCGACGCATGGCGATGGCCGAGCAGACGGTGCATGATCTACGAGCTGCGGGAGTAGAGCCGTTGGCTCGGGATCCTCCGGAGAGGGACTAGGTGTGGGGTAGGTGGTGCCCCCTATTAGTGATGTAGGGGCAAGTGGTGCCCCCCATTTTTGTAGTAGTGGTTTTGTAACATGTTATGGGAATGTCATATGTTTCAAAGTATATGGAATTTAAAACACATGTTATATATATATGAGTTTTATGTGTATTCTTTGGATGCTATTGTCTTATGTGTGATAAATGCCAGTCTAGAACATGGTTTGCGATCTGATCTACGTAGTGATTATGACTTCCAGGGATGTGGTTGAATGAAATAAATCTAATTTCCCGTATCAAAAGTCTCACCCGTAAATATTGTCTAAACAGGATAGGATTATGCACACGGTAGATGCCATTAAGTTGTAAGATAATAAGCAGGGAATCTAAATAAACTTGTAGATGGAGGCTGCGATGGGAGAGAGCATTAGCTAAGAGACCACGAACGACATCATACTCGGCCTGGTTATTGGTGGCGGTACCAATGCAAACCCCATTTTCAAGAACAAGGTTATGCACAGGGGTAAAGATGGCTCAGGCGGCTGAGGCGAGGTTTCGGGAATACCGACTCGCGCCATTGGCGTAACCAATGTAATGAGTGGACGGGAGGGTCGAGGGAATAGTGTCACAAGATAAGAGAAGTGAGGAAGATCGGGGACTTGTGTTATGACGTTCATCATAGAGACAGATGGGAGTATCGGGGTTAGGTGAAGAGAGGGGAAGGTGGTGGAAACCGCAAGAGGCGGCAAAGCTACCGAGATCATCGTTCATGGAGGAAAGGCGCAGAAATGGGTCGTCAGGGGAAATGACAGAAGAGAAAGTAAAAAGATGGTCAAAACATGAAAAGCCCAAGAATGGCGCTGAAGAGGGATCAGATGAAAAAGGCGGAGTGGATACGGAGGAGATGTACTTCGAGGGTTGGGCGGATGATGATAGGTACAAGAGAGGAGCAGCAGATTCGGACATTTCAACATCAGGGGGAGGGATGTCAATGGTGGCTGGAGGATACTCGAGTAAACTCGACGCATATTGAGCAAGGATGGGCGAGGCGGATTGATTTTGGTCCACTTCATACTCGCGAATGACCTCTAAAGAGGCAAGATAATGCGTGAGGTGGGGACAATGGTGAGAATAATGGCCATGGACACCACATAAAGCACAGGGTTTGTTGGTGCGAAGGGCCTTTGGTTTCTTGGTTAAGGGTGCGAAGGAAACAGAGGTTTCTAGGGCTGAAGATTCAGGGAATGTGACTTTGACCATGGGTTGGATACGGGGCAACTCAGGACAAGTATGGGTGGCGTGACCGACAGCATCACACAAAGCGAAAGGCTTGGTGGGTGGAGGGGGAGTAGGATCGGGAGTGGTGGATTTATCTTTGGATGCCCCCCTACGAGCTTTTCTTTTCTTACCCGTAGCATTCTTAGCATGAGGAGGGTCGTGCAACGGGGCTAGAGGCACCGTAGCGGTGGGAGGAGCAACGGGAATCGGTTGAACTGGTGTCACAACAATGTATGGTTTAGGGTGGCCGGGAGGGGTTTTGGTTGGAGGAGTAAGATACCAGACCAGTATGCCCAAATTTAAATCAGGTATGGAAAGGGTGGCCATGACAGGAACCGAATAGATGCCAGGGGGACGGCCAAGGAAAGGGATTTGACTGATGGAGTAATGGCCAAGAGGGATGGTTCCTAAATGGGGGAGGCTAGAGGGAACCAAGGTGGGAGGATAAGGAGGTTCCGGGGTGCGAGGGGGAGGTGAAGGACCTAATGGGAGAGTTTGAAATAGCTGAGGCGAAGGGCTAGGAGCAGGGTGAGTCGGATGAGGAGGAGGTTGCTGACTAGCTGGAGCAGGTTGCAGGGGGGCAGCCTGAGACGATTGTATCATGCAAACATTCACCGAGCTAGGGTCAAAGATAGGAGGGGGGGGGGGACCGGGGAAGGTGCCAAGCAAAGAGGAGTCTTTGTAGATGCCAGGGGAGACACTGGTCAAAGAATCAACAATTTTCTTATTGGTGACAGTAGAGATGGTGGACTCAGGTGAGGTCTAAGATTTAGGTTCATGATACGACAACTGGTCAATGGTGACGATCTTCCCATTATGAGGGAAAAACATCTTGCGGTGGACTACGGATGGGACGGCAGACATGGCATAGGTGTAACTACGCCCCAAAAGGATGTTGTAGTCGAGAGGGGCATCGATAACTTCAACATCGACACAAACAGTCTTACCGACAAGGGTGATAGGGTAGTTACGAAAAAGACCAATGGGTTGGGAGGCATGGCCATCCCACGCACGGAGGGTGATGGTGGAAAGGGCCAACTCAGGGGATCCAAGTTGTTTCCAAACCGAAGCGGACATTACACAGGTAGATGCCCCTTCATCAATAATACAACGAACGACATTGGCATTTCGGATTTTGACTGGGATTTGGAAAGCAACTGAAGGAGGAAGAGGGGGATGGTCAGACTGACGAGCATCGAAAACAATTAATAGGTCATCAGCAGGATCTACAGCACCCATAGAAGATAGTAGAGCTTTCTTTTGAGAAGGACACGACTGGAGGAGTTCCAGTGTTGAAATGGCGGCTGGAGATTATGCCAGATCATCTACTATGTTGTAGGAATGGGCAGCCCGACTAGAGGCAGCATTTCAGCGTAATGGACCTTTAGGAATTTTTATGTGTACCTCAACTTTGGGTGGAGGGATTTGTAAGGGACCATTGGGTGTCGATAGAGGCTCTGTAGAAGTTGAGGGTGAAGACTTGGAGACAGACGGTACGGGAGGTGGGGAGTATTGACAAGACCGGGTTTGA
The DNA here is from genome assembly GCA_034641835.2 of Pinus albicaulis. Taxonomy (NCBI): domain Eukaryota; kingdom Viridiplantae; phylum Streptophyta; class Pinopsida; order Pinales; family Pinaceae; genus Pinus; species Pinus albicaulis. The sequence goes on from CM076580.1 coordinate 1,492,169,102, forward strand.
AGGTTAAGGTCAATAGTGAGAGGTTGGTCAGAGGAAATCATAAGAATCTGGTAATCGAAATAACCAGAAGGAGAAGGTTGAGTGGATTTCGGGGCATGAGGGGATTGAGTAGCCACAAATCCTTGTTGAGGGAAAGGATTGGTAAACACAGCGGGCTGAGAGGTAGAAGTAATGGGGGGGACAGGGGGAGAGGAGTGTTGTCCCCGAATGGTGGCCTAAGACTCCCACATATGTCGCATCTGTGGTAAGAGGGGACAATCGTGAGTGTAGTGACCGAAAACACCACAACATGAACAGGGCTTCTTTGTGCGAAGCGGCCTGTCCTGCTTAGGTTGGGAGCCCTGGGGCTGGGTAGTGGTGTTAGGGTCAATACTAGAAGGATTGGGTCCACGATTATAAGAGGCAGATGGATTGCCTCTCCTCCGCCATTGAAAAGGAGGAGGAGTAGTCGCACCGTGTTGCGCAAATACGTGCCCTGGAGGGGGTAGTAAGTGCGGCTGTGGGGGTGGTGGAGGCAAGGGAGCGGGAGGTCCAAATGCTGGAGGAGCTGGGACACCAGGTGGCGGATAAGGGTAAGGGTGAGAATGGGCAACATTGAGGTAAGCAGGAGAGTGGGCAAAAGGAGGAGGCATGCCAAAGCCTAGATACATGTTACCGGGATGGGGAAAGGTGCTAGAGGTGCTGGCCTCACTGGGAGGAAAACCATAGGGCATAAGAGGTGGAGCAGAGGTATGAGACATGGCTTCGATGATACCGTCTGCAGAGTGAGAGGTCCCGAAGGCGTTAGAGCCTCCAGGCTTGGGGAGATCAGGAAGGACAGTACAAAAATAACCAGACTGGGCATAGATAAGGTCATATTTTAAGGTGATTTGAAGGGCGGCTTCTTCAGTTTGGGGGAAATGGGAGGCGGCATCTTTGCCAATGGGAGGTAAGAGAGAGCGAAGGAACCAATCCATGTAAACTCAATCTTCAAAGGGGGGAGCACGACATAAGCTTCGTCGTCGTCGCCACTCCTGGACATGAGCGGAGAGACGCGTTGAAGAGGATTGATGAAAGGAGGTCAATAGTTCAGTGCCAGTGTCATATCGGAGAGGGAGCTGGAAATAAGACAAAAAGGCTTGGGCAATGGTTGCAAAATTGGTATGGGAAGAGGTGGCTTGATCAACATACCATTTGGACGCTTCGCCGGTAAGGGTGCGTTGGAATAAAAAAAGACGAATGGAGTCATCAGTGATGGAATTAGAGGAGCATCACATGCGGAAAGATTAGATATGATTGGAGGGATCTTCACTAGCAAGGCCTTCGAACTTGGGAATGTCGGAGGGGAGCTTGGTTGGCATAGCAAGCCAACTAACATGGTGGCAGATAGGATCATTGATAAGCTGATTGAAGTCGAGGAGACTGAGGCTGGCCATATATGGAAGTAATGGGGCCGTCGAGGTAGGTCTCGTAGTGGTTCCACTGGAAGCAGACCCAGCAGTAGAACTGGGGTTAGGGCTAGGTCCAGAACTAGACATGGTGGAGGTAAAGGGGGGAGAACCAGAAGGACGAGGAGAACCCGAACAATGAGAGGAAGAGTCGGAGTGCGGACTCGGGGGAGGACTTACTCGATGACGACGGGAAGGAGGAAGTCGACCAACTGGAAACTGAGGGTGAAGGCCAAGAAGTCGCAGGGATAAACGCCTTGGAGGTGCAATGATGACGGGAAGAAGAAGGACTGACCAGGGCAGCAAGGTGCAAAAGCAAGATGCGACAAGGGCAAGGAGGTGCAATGTTGATTAATTTTAGAGTCTTTTCCAGGCAGTGTTAACCAGACTCTTCTTCACTTAGGGTCAGTGTGTTGCGTGCATTAATTTTAATTGATTAAACCCAGACGTTTTGAGCGTAAAAGAAAAAGTGTGCTGCGGAATGGAAAAGAAATCTATAGTAAATAAGACTGAAAGAGCATAAAATTAACAACTAAAAAGGTAGCAATCGAACCCAAGAAGGTGGGTTTCTCAAAACTAGTCTAGAAGGGGCAGAGCACGCTAACAAGAGACCACTAGATCTAAGGTCCGGAGGGACTCGGATCCAATGGAGAAATCTGCTGGAAAGTGGTGCAGAAAAAATTGCAGGTCACATATTTGGGCCTGTTTTCAGGCCAGGTCGCAGATTTAGGGCAGAAAAGTGTGACCTCAAGGCCAGGTCGCACTTTTTGGGCCGATAAGTGCGACCTGCAGATCCGGGTCTAGCGGCAGTAGATTTCAGAAAATTTTGTCGTCTCAGCAGCGGATGATGTCGGTCACCTGCGCAAAAAAGGACAAAAACACACGGAAGTTAGAAATTTGAATGTTTGAGGGTTTTAGAGGGGAAAACTAGCATAAAAATGGGAAAAAATAAAAAATAAAAAATGGAAGAGAAACCCTAGGGTCTAAAACAGCTGGATATGCAGGAAAATAGAAAGCGACAGTGGTCGCAAAAGAAAACCCGTGTGGAGTCGCCAATTGTTAGTATGATTCTTTCGTCGTGAAAGATCACTTTAGCTATGCATATCAAGTAGCCCTAACATCAAGTATGGCTGCAAAATATCTTTAAGTTTGCTGCATAAAATTAGATCTAAGCATAAAAGATATTAAGCAGATAAGATATAAAATGGCTCCATGCATCCAATGAACAAGACAAGAACAATGTATAAAAAGAATCTTATATTATATTAAAGAATGGGGCACCTGAGAGGAAAAAAAGAAAGGTGTTTTCTAGTTCTCCTCAGTGGGATGGGTTCTTGGAAGTCCTCAGTGTTTCAGATCTAAAATTCCTCTCTTTGGTTAATGTGGAAAACCCTAACAAACATGGAACTCAATGGGAGTTCAAAATGCAAACAAATGAAATTGGTGACCAAGAGTGGATCTAGTGTGATCTAATGCAATGGAGGTGACTAATGAATGGGGAAAACCCTTCTATTTATAACAAAATATTAGGGTGTTCTAGAACTCGGTGCATGAATAAAATATTATTAATCACATTCTAGAATCACCCTTTAGGAATATTTTATTATATTTGTTGGAGGGAAAAGGGTTTTTGACTTGGGTCAATTCCTTTATTTATAAATAATAAATAAATAAATGATTTATTTATTTTTTAAGGGAAATGAGGGGAATATAATTAAATAAATAATGGTTTATTTAATTATTTAAAAATGATTTAGTCAAATTTAACTAGGAATAGTATTTAAATAGTGATTTAAATAACTTATTCTTAGGAAATAATTAAATAAATAATGTTTTATTTAATTGATTACCTTGTTTTGGGTTAAATATGACCAAGAAATGTAATCAAATGTGGTGAAAGCGATTTTACTTGGGGTAAAATTAGTCTTACATGGTGTACTTGGGTTCATCTAACGATAATGGGTTAGATGACCAAAAAATGGTGTAACACCTGATATTGCACATGCAGTGGGAGTTGTAAGCAGGTACATGAACAATCTAGGAAAATAACATTGGATGGCAGTGAAATGGATTCTCAGATATTTGAGAGGTACCAAAAATCAAGCATTATGCTTTAGTGGTTAAAACATCACTCTACAGGGATATGTTGATGCAGATATGGTAGGTGACAGAGATAAAAAGACGAGCACTATAGGATATGTATTTACTATAGGTGGAACAGTTGTCAGTTGGGTTTCAAAAATCCAAAGTGTTGTTGCACTTTCAACAACAGAAGCAGAGTATGTTGTTGCTACAGAGGCTAGTAAGGAAATGATTTGGTTACAAAGGTTTATGGATGAATTGGGTAAGAAGCATGATATGGGAAGGTTATACAGTGATAGCCAAAGTGCCATTCATCTTGGAAATAATTCAACATTTCATTCCAGGACTAAACACATACAACTCAAGTACCATTTCATACGGTCAGTATTGGAAGATGGATAGTTGAAGCTGGAAAAGATACACACTAGCCAGAATCTTGCAGATATGCTAACAAAAGTTGTAACCAGGGAGAAACTGAGATTATGCTCAGTTTCAATTGGTCTTCAAGGATGACGATAAAGATGAGAAACAGCCAGATCCAAATAGGAGTCATTGTCCAACAAATGAAGTAGCGGTACAGTTGCTACAATCACTCTCCAAGTGGGAGATTGTTGGGTGTGGATCTTGATTATCTTGTTTATTTTGTATCACAGCATTGGACCCCTGTACCTTAATGGGGGCGGCAATGCCGCCCATAATTAAATGCTTCCTGGGGTTCCCGGGGGGGCAGCTACGACTTTATGGAGCCCCCCCTCGCAGGGGGTTTCAGGGGCAACACCCCCGAAGCTAAAAACAGATGTAAAATTTCCTTGTAAAAGTATAGTAATTTCTAGTCAATCTGGGCCATTCATTAGGCGGATGATCTGACGGTAGAAGTTATGTTTAGTATAGGGTTTTTTTCCCTAGAAGGAAACCCCTCGCTTTTATGAGGGTATTGTATTGCGACTGTGTATGATATGTGTATTCTCAGAGCGAGAAACAGAGAGGGAGACTGTGAGAGAGAACAGAGGATATTACATTGAATCTATTGTAGGTTGTGTCTCTTCATTTTGCTGGATAATAGAAAGGAAGGACTGGCTGTTCGGGGTGGACGTATCCCAAACTGGGTGAACCACGTATATCTGTGTCTCTCTAGTTTTATGTGTTTTGTGTGCTTGTGTTTTCTGCATATTTTATATGTTGCATTGCTCTGTATTATTTAATTTTCTAACATCTAATATTGTTCCTGTGGATAAAAATCAGTGTACTATTTGTGTCTGTGTAGATTACTATGATATCAATCATGCTTTCCCTAAGCATAACTATCCCACTCCTTTTATTGATCAGATCATTGACGAATGTGCTAGGAGTGAGATCTTTTCCCTTATGGACAGGTTTTCTGAGTACAACCAGATCAATATTCTTATGGTCGATTAACACAACACTGCCTTTATCTGTCCTTGGCGTACCTTCACCTATAAGAAGCTCCCTTTTGTTCTTATTAATGTTGGGGCTACGTTTCAAAGAGCAATGTTGTACTCTTTCCATGATATCAAGCACATTGTTCAACCTTACCTAGATGACCTTTTGGCTCATTCTTCTAAGCATAAAGACCACCCGGATCATCTCCGTCAAATATTTCTTCATTGTAGACGCTATAACATTCGGATCAATCCACATAAGTGTGTCTTTTGCATTCATTCCTATAGAATCTTAGTGTTTATCATCTCTAAATATGGATTTTTTCTCGATCCCCTCAAAATCGAAGTTGTTGTCAATCTCCCCTCCCCTTACTCTTTACATCAGATGTAGAGTCTACAAGGGAAATCTAATTTCCTGCGCCATTTTATATCGAACTATGTTGAAGTGGCCAAAGGCTTCATGCGATTACTTAAGCAAGGCATCCCATTCCTCTGGGATGAGATCGCCCAAAAATCCATCGATGCACTGAATACATTTCTTATCAATGCTCCTTTGTTGCATCCTCCCAATTATCATCGCAACTACTCCCTCTATTTGGATGCCACATTTAGCACTATTGTTGTGGTTCTGGTGCAAGATGACGACGACGATGAGCACATCATTTATTATTTGAGCCGCAATCTTCTTGATACCAAAACACATTACGCACATGTCAGAAAATTGGTGTTGGATGTTGTTCAAGTCGTCCAATGTTTTCTCTATTATATTCTACTGCACACAGTAATTGTGATTTCTAATTGCAACCCCATGACCCACATATTAACTCGTCAATTGCTAGGGGGAAAATACTCAAAGTGGATTTTTATCCTCTAAGAGTTCCATTTGGAGTTTAATACTGCCAAGTTGAAGAAATCGTTGGTTTTTTCCTATTTGATTTTCTCTCTCCCTTCTGATTCTGCTCCATCTGGTTCTGATGAACGCATTCTGGACGACACCCTTTTTCTCATTAACACCCTTGATCCGTGGTATGGTGATATCATTGTATTATCTTCAGACTTATACCTTCCAATATGAGTTGATGAAGGATGCTCGTTGAAGCATCCACCATCATTCACAACCCTATCGCATAGTCAGAGATACTCTCTACTGCATCGGAGTTGATTCTATTCTCCGCCGATGTTTAACTCTCGAGGAGGCTAGAAATGTCCTCAATGATTTCCAATATAGCATCTGTGTTGGTCACATGTTTGGATATGTGATTGCACAAAATTTTCTCCGTACTGGATATTTCTGGCCTACTATCTTTAAAGACTGCATTATTGTTGTCTGCAAGTGTCACGATTGCCATATTTACCAGCGGAAGATGCATGAAAAAACGACACACCTACATCTTTTCATTACTGTTGGTCCCTTTGCAAAGTGGGGCATTGATTTTAGGATGTGTAACCCTCACTTGGTCGGGGGGCATGCTTATATTATCATAGTCATTGGCTACTTCACTAAATGGGCCGAAGCAATTCCTACACTTACAACTGACAGTAAGACAACTGCACAATTTGTTTTCAAACATGTCATTACCAGCTTTGGTGTCCCTCAAGCCATTGTCACCAATCATGGTTCTCATTTTCGTCATTACATGATGGCTGAGTTGACTTCTAAGTTGGGTCTGCGACATGACATCTCAACACCATACTACCCTCAGGCCAATGGCTAGTTTGAAGCCGTGAATAAGGTTCTAGTCACTATGCTTCAGTGTACGATTGGGATGGACAATTCCAACTGGAATCTCATGTTGTTTTCATCTCTTTGGGCTTACCGAACCTCGGTGAAGGTTGCCACCAGATTCACTCCACTCCAGCTTATCTATTTTCAGGAAGCTACCCTTCCGATTGAATGCAAAATCCCTTCTCTCAAGATAGCTTTTGAATTTTTCCTAATACTTCGCCAGAAGAAGAGAGTCTTCTATATTGAGAGAGGCTTGATGAAAATTTCCTCTTTGCTGCTCTTGCCATAGAAGCATAGAAAAAGCGGGTCAAAGCTCATTTTGATCATTCAATTTCTCCTCGTTACTTTGTAGAAGGAGACCTCGTCCTCTTGTATGACCAAGCTCATGATATGCTGGGGGCAGGAAAATTCGAACCCTTGTGGCATGGGCCCTATATCGTTAAGCGTGTTTTGCAGAACAAGGCTTATGAGCTAATTTATTATGAAGGCTATCCTTTGGATCAGCCCATAAATGGGTTGTATCTCAAAAAATACTATGCATGAGTTTCTTGTGCATGTTCTTTTTTCATAGGTGTTTTTTTCTTTTTGTACATTTTTTGGCTTGGTGTGCTTTGTGAGCAGTTTTTTCCTACTTATTATGTTGTTGCTTACTATGCAGATGTTTATCACTCCTTATGTTGTTTTTGCAGATGGTGCCTCCCACAATACCCGGAATCTGTTTTCCGCAGCCTGGGTGATTTATAATCCTAATGGTGAGTTGATAGACCTTCAAGGTATTTGTGTATGATGAACCACAAACAATGTCGCTTAATATAGTGCCATCATTGAACTCTTAACCGAGGCCATTTCTCTTGACATTCATGCATTAATTGTTAACTTAGGCGCTCAGCTTGTTGTTATTCAGCTTAATTGGCATTATTCTGTTAGAAATACTCAAATCTTAAGGTTTTCTTTGCATGTTTGTTTATTAGAAAGGAATTTATTAGCATATTCCTAGATGAATGAATGTGTTAACTGATATAGTAGCCAATATTGTATTAGATAGAAATTTGAGTAATTTGTAAAACATCATCATCACATAATAAGATTCATACAGGGAAATATATATATATATATAGAGTGTTTTTATCCACGTGCATCATAAATTCAAAAATATGTATGTTTTGGTTACATCCTCAGACATCATGTCTCTCAAAACATATGCATAAATAAAATCCTAGGCCTCTAATCAACATGATTCTCATGGTATCATGTCACTGCATGCACAAGCCACCTCAATAAGTGGTGAACACGGTTAGACACCCCCGCAGTGTGCCTCTGGTATGCATGAGAAACATCATCAAATCTTGCATAATTTTGGATTCTACTAGTGAGTCCCTCTAGGTTGCGTACAATTTCCTCCTCCTCGCTTCCCTCACCATGAGGGGCCACTTCAAAATCTCATAAAACCCTCCGTGCTATTGGAGACATTCCTGTAGGTCTTTCCGGGCCAACATTTGCAAACACATGGATTAAAATCAGAACATATATAATAAAAAATCATAATACTCATCAAAATAAAATAAAAAATGAGTCTTACCCAATGCTTCATCCCAATCCTCTCCTTCCAGGAGTGGGAGATCTAAATCACTCGTAAAGTCTGTGCCAGTGTAGGGCTAGTCCTCCATGACAATAAGTTGTCGACGGAGCTAGTCTGAAACACTTTTTGGAACAAAGACTATCTTCAGAAGAGCAGCAAAAATGGGTCACAAAGATGTTGGGTTATGACTTTGAAATAATCTACAAAAAAGGAAAGCTTAATGTTGTTGCAGATGCACTCTCAAGAAAGAATGAAGAGGTGGAAGCATTGCTTTGTGCTATTTCTATTATCCAACCAGATTGGATAACTGAAGCAAGAGATGAATGGAAGAAGGACAAAGATGTATGGACACTCATTCAAAAGTTGCAGCAAGATCCTAGTACATCCGATACATTTAGTTGGAAAAATGATTCCTTATGGTACAAAGATCGCTTATATCTTTGTAAGAATTCCCAACTAAAACAAAAGATTCTTCTGGAATTGCACACTTCTCCTTTAGGAGGACACTCAGATTTTTAAAAACTTACCACAGGGTGAAGAAAGAATTTTTTTGGGATGGCCTTAAATCTGATATTCGAAAGTTTGTGGCGGAATGTTTGGTCTGCCAGCAGAATAAAGTGGAAACAATTAAGACCCCAGGACTTCTACAACCTTTATCCATTCCAAGTCAACGTTGGGAGGAGATTTCAATGGATTTTATCACAGGTTTACCTAAGTCCGAAGGAAAGAATGTCATCATGGTGGTAGTTGATAGACTTATCAAGTATGCACACTTTTGTGCATTATCTCATCCATTTAAAGCAAGTACAGTTGCTACTACATTTGTGGACAGAATTCAAAAGCTACATGGAAGCCCAAGGGTTATTGTGAGCGACAGAGATCCCATTTTTACGGGAAATTTTTGGAGAGAGTTATTTTCTTGTTTGGGTACTAAATTAGCTCATAGCTCATCTTATCATCCTCAATCTGATGGTCAAACTGAGATAGTAAATAAATGTTTGGAAGGATATCTTCGTTGTTTTGTATCCGATAAACAAACACAATGGGTCAAGTGGTTACCTCTCGCTGAATGGTGGTATAACACTTCCTTCCATACTGCAGCCAAAATGACCCCATTTATGGCACTTTATGGATATCATCCACCATCGATCACATCATCTTTAAGGGAAAATTCGAAGGTTCAAGCAGTGGAAGATCACGTCGAGCATCAGCAAGAAGTTCTCCAACTCTTAAAAGATAACCTGAATTTGGCACAAAATCGAATGAAACAACAGGCAGATCAACATCGCAGCGAGAGAAGTTTTGATATAGGAGATTGGGTATTTTTACTGCTACAACCATATAAACAAATGTCCCTCAAACAAGCTAAGAAGGATAATAAATTATCGCCAAAGTACTATGGTCCTTACAAGGTGTTGCAAAAGATTGGTACTATGGCATACAAATTGGAGCTTCCTGCTCCCTCGCGAGTACATCCGGTTTTCCATGTTTCATGCTTAAAGAAGGTTATAGGTGAAAATATTCCAGTTCAAACAATATTGCCAAAACTTGATGAGGAAGGAAAATTCATATTGGAACCTGAAGCGGTTATGGAAACAAGAACTCGACAACTACTGAATCGATCAATTTCAGAGTATCTCATCAAGTGGAAGAACTTACCCACTGAAGATTCTACATGGGAGGATGAGAATTTTATACAGAAGCACCCAGAGCTACTCAAGCGTTGAGGACAACACTTTTTTGAAGGAGAGGGGCATGTTAGGTCCCTATATTACTAGTATAGTCCCTTATTGTTGTTAGTGTAACCTCCTTATTGTTATTATTGTACCCTTGTAACCCCCATTTTGTTATTATTGTGCCCTTAAATTATTATTGTTAGGTCGGCTAGGATTACATTGTGGCCCCACTAGGATTATATTGTGGCCCCATGGACTCCTATATATAGAAGGAGGGTTTGTTCATTTGTATCATCCAAGAATTGTTCATTTATGTAATGTATTGGAGGTTGCCCCCTCGAAGTGGCTTATTTATAAGGCGTTGATATCTCTTTTCTTCTCTTTTTGGAGCTGGTTACACAACACGCCATGAATAATTTTAGAAGCTCATAGTCCCTTAGAACATCCATGCATCTTACATTGCTAAAGGCTTGCTCATCTTCTTCCCCTTGTTCTCTTTCCTTCCATTCGTTCACCATTTTTTTTTCACATACCTGCAAAATCATCAATGGGGCTATCATTAGTCAAATTATTAACTATTGAATTGTTTCAAATGAGCCAGTTAGTTGAATTTTCAAGCAAAATCCATGGTCGCGGTTGGCGTGACTGTTTTAAAAAAATTCGCGCCAAGTGGCACACCCCTATTCAATTATGATGCAGGTTGGTGTGAGTTTGTGCCCGGAATCCGTGCTGACCGCCACCCCCTAGTTTGAACAAAACCCCCCAAAAATGTGAAATATTGCAATGCAGACAATGAAAATTAATTCAAAATTTAGGTAACGATACAAGCTCTCACCTGAGAAATATGGATTCGTGATTGGTCTCTTGTATTTTCCGCTACCCGCTCTAGAGGATCAAAGTGAAAAAGGTTAAAAAATGCTTAGAAGAGGTAAAAAGTGAAAAGTAATTTATTTTTACTATTTTTGTCATCTGTTAGTGTTGAGCCCCAAAGATGTCCTTTCCCTTCACCAAATTTCACTTCATTTCCTTTGTCCCTTATAGATTACAGGCTTAAATGGTCAATAGGATTGATTAAAGTCACTTTAGGAATGTATACAATGATTGACTTGCTATATTTTCATGGTTTTGTTGTTGTAGTAATTTTTGACTAGACTCAGCTACAGAATGCAGCCATTCTATAGCCAGTCGCATATTCCGCAGCTATCTTCATGTTCTCACAGGTTACAGGTGTCACTACAAGGGAAAACGCATATGGTTGAATTCCACAACACTCCCACATAATTTATTGCTCTCTACAAAGTCTGATAAAGAAGCTACATGTGATTATGCACGTGGAAGAGATCAAATCCAAGTAGCAGAGTCCTACCAGGACAGGGACTCTACAGATGTCTCCAACAAAGTACGAGGCTTCCATAAGAGTTTTAATTTGATTTTGATTGAAAAAGACACTTTTTCCCGTTTCTTCTCAAGGGTAGTTATGTATTTCTTTTATAAGAATGACTCGGAAGACCGAGAGACAGCTAGCTAGATTGATATTTTTTTGCTAGATCTCAAAAGACCGTAATACTCTATTTTGAAATACTTTTCCTTTAATGAAAGAAGTATTGCTTTATTGCAAGATCTAAGGCAATCTTGAGGATATTTGTATGCTAATCTGGTGGTAGAGGGATCCTACTGCTTGAGAAGCTCTGTGCACATTGTTTAGATAAGTAACTTTAGCCTTGTTGCATTCTTAGCTTAAGCAATGTTCTGAACTTTGTGTTTTATACTCACTTGCATTGGATGCTACAACCAGTCTTATTCTTATGAATTGTTCCAAAATATCACTAACATTGAATGAGATATAACTGTAGTATTCTAGGAATTAGTTGCATTTTTCTGAACTATACGTTTTTGTGCTCAATTACATCAATTGTTACAGCTAGTCTTGTTCTTACGAATTATTCCAAAATATCACTAACACTGAATGAGACTTAGTTGTGGTGTTTTAGAGCTTAGTTGCGTTTTTTTGAACTTTAAGTTTTTATGCTCATTTACATCACATGTTACAACCAATATTTTTTTATGAATTGTTCCAAAATACCATCATCAATCGAATGAGACAGTAGCTCTGTATTCGTTGATTAGTTTCATTTGGTTTAGTTGTAAACTCACGGGTTAAATGGCATTCTAGTTCAGTCTATAAGTCTAGTCGTGGGTTTCCTGCTTGAATGATTGCATTCTAGTTCCGTTTTATCCATTGTATTTTTAGTTTTATTAGTCAGCTGTATTCTAGTTGTTAAGTTAGACTTGATGGCCTTCACTATTTACAAACCACTCATGTTCTTAATTTCTACTAATACATCATCATCATAGGAACAAGAATTGGTAATGTCATTTTGAACTCTTGATTGTTTTGCAACTTCTCATAATTTCAGAAACTGCCTCTTTTCCAAAGCTATTCCAAAATATTTCTAATTCTTGAATGAGGTTTAACAGTGATATTTTGAGTTGTGGAATGGATTAATTTCAGTGTCATATGTTAATTTAGAGTAGAATTCTTCACTAGGTTGTAGAATATATTTTTCCAAATGTGTTCCAACAAAGTTCTAGCCCTGGACGAAATTTTCTCTGTGATATTGTAGATTGTTGTTTACTTAGAAGAACCTCATTACATTAAACTTATCTTTTTCTCAAATTATTCCAACATATTTCTAATGAATGAATTGGACTGAGTTCATGTTATGAGTTATTGAGTTCATGCTATGAGATATTTTTCTTGTTAAAGTATTGCATTTTATTTTCTCAAGTGCCATACATAGTTTAGAATAGGTTTTGCTCTGTTTTAGTGTGACCAACAACTTATATTTACCAACACTTATTTATTTTCCTCTTAGAATAAAAACACAAAAATAAAAAACATTAGAAAAACAGTAAACACAACGTAGTGAGAAACAGATACCTAGGAACATATAGTGCACTTCACTTCAACAGTTTATTAGTCCTGTTTGACAATTTATGACATAAATTTGGGAACGCTAAGTTGAGCAGACATTTTTGCGTCATTGTTGGGGAAGTGTAACTAGGTAGCCTTGTTTCTTACCTCCCAAAAACAATGATATGTGTAGAGAAAGAGACTCAAGGAGTAGATTCATAAGAAGAAGAAGCTTGATTCCTAGAACACCACTTGTTTCACCAAGACCAAGAACCAGTACACCTCCAACTCAAACCCAAATTCCATCCTTTACTGATCCTAAACTTCCAGATAACTTAAGATCAGATATTCCATTAGAAAGACCTCCCACTTTATCCACTGAACCTGTCTTAGAAGAAGATCCTGAGACCCCTGCTACGGACATAAAATTTTCAACTTTCACAGAAGAATCAACTATGGCAGAAGAAGGGGGAGGAGGAGTTTTTAATGGAGAACACACACTATTTGGAGGGGGTAGAGGTAGAGGTAGAGGAGAAGGAGGTAGATGTGCAAAAGGAGAAGGAGGCAGAGGAAGAGGTAGAAGAGAAATGGGAAGCTCTTTTGGGTTTCCTATAATAGATGAAGAAACCAATGCAACTATGAAAAACATTTCACCCTCTGTCCTTCAAAAACTTTATGGACTCAAAACTTACGACCATGAAACCTTCCTATTTGAATTTGAAGTCTTATGTAGAACCTATGACTACTTACAAGATGCTCAAAAACTGAAACTATTCCCTTCAACATTGAAAGGAGCAGCATTAAAATTGTTTATGAGTTTGATCAACAGTTCTATTAGGACATGGGAAGACATGAAACAAGAATTTCTAGAGAGGTATTTGGATTAATGTATGCCAGTTAACCATAACGATGAAGTGTTTAAAATGTTACAAAAAGAGGATGAAAATTTGGAAGATTTGTTGGAGAGGTTTAACTATAACATCAAGAGGGCAAAAATGGAAAACTTAGATCAAGACACTTTGAAATCTCTCTTATTGAAGAAAATTAGGGATGAATGGTTAGATATCCTTAACATGATGTGGAAAGGGGATATATCTCAGCTCATTTTACCCGAAATAGTTAATTTATGTATCAACCTTTCAAGAGGGAAATCTAAAATCAGAAAAGGACCAAGAGACTCTCGTCTTGCAAGGGCAAGTAAGTCTACTTTGTACGCAAGTAGGGAAGAAATAGGACATATGCTCGATGTAATCTAAATTCGATATTTGGGAGTCTTAGTGAACAAATAGACACCCTTAAGTTACAAAACAAGTGTAAAATCAATCATGTCTTAGCAATATTTTTCCCAAATGTAGAAAGAATCATGCCTTGAGAGAGTGCCCCTTTGATGAAAAGTAGTAGAAACTGTGTAATTTGTTCAGAAAAACATGAGACCAAGAGTTGTCCTTCACTTCCTGGTCTTAAAGCTGTCTTTCAAGAAGAAACCTCTACAAATTCCACAGAATCTCTCAATTTTGTCTCTAGAAGGTCGTGGCAAGGACCTCAAACACAAGGATTCCATGATCAGATGTATAATCAACCCTCACCAAATTGGAATTGTTGGCAGCAACCTTGGTCCCAATTCCAAAATCAATCTCAAACTTGGGCGCAAGGAGCACAAAATCCCTATGGAAGATACTCTCAATACTATCAATATGCACCATATCCACATTTCTCTCCTCAACAAAATTTTCAACAAAATCCTCAACAGAATCAACAAAATCATCAAAATCCACAACATCAAAATCCACCACTTTCATTACCATTTCCTCAGAAAACAAATCAGTTGCCTGCCCAACCCATACCAAACCCCAACAATAAAAATCCTCAGAACACATACATGATAGAAGGCCACCAGCCGCAACTTATTTGATTACTCCTTTAGACCTTAGTGATGTTCAACTTAGGTCTGGAAGAATACTTGAAAAGAGGAAACCTTCTGTAATCATACAAGAGCAAGACAATTTTGAGGAAGATTCTCTACGGACAAATAAAAGTCTTGAAGAGAACACACATTTTCAAGACCCAAACATTGAAAAATCAAACAAAAAAGAACCAATAATTTCAACTCCTGTATTAGAGCAGCCATCAACATCCACTTCTACACCTCCCTTTCCAGAGAGATTACAAATTGATAGGGGTGTAGAAAAACAAATTATGGTGCCTAATTATGATTTCCTAGATGAGCTGAGAAATGTTTGTATTAAGATCCCATTACTGCAAGCTATCAAGGAAATTCCAATCTTAGCAAAGACAATAAAGGAGTTGAGCATGAAGAAAACAAGAAAAAGAATAAGAGAGACAAAGAAAATTCAACCTATAGGTACAGTATATCAAGTAATGGGTGGTAAGATTGTTATTCCAAAGTATCTAGACCTGTGAAGTCCAAGCCATTGCACACATCAATGGAATCCCGAGATCCAAAACATACTTATTGATTTAGGAACAAGAATCAAATACTGTTTATAGACAACCATGGATAAACTAAAGCTTCCTAATCTTTTTACACCCACATTATTACAATTAGTGACAACCGTGATCAAACCTACGGGGGTAATAGAAGACATTCTAGTGTCCCTATATTCTTGGGAGTATCTTGTGGATTTTATGATCCTAACTCCTAAGAATAATCTGTGGAGTAATCCTCATTACAATAGAATACTCACATATACCGATGCTTTCATTAGCTGTAGATTCGGTGATATGTATATCTCTGATGGTAGTTCAACTAAGAAATTTACCTTGTATCCTCCAGCAAAAACAATTACAGAATTAGATGATACTCAATGGATTGAGGATGAAGAAGACATACAACCTCTCTTCACAATTTCATAAATTAGTGAAGATAGCCAGATTCTAAATACCTTAGAAAATTTTGAATCCTCTTCGGAATACAAACATGAACAATTTCAAGAAGAATCCAATATTGAGTTTTTATCATCAAGACAGATGTCTCTTTACTCCATGGATAAATTTGGCAGCTCTACAATTGAGATATTTCCAGGTAAAACTTTAAACATAAACAAGAACCTAGAGAAATCTCAACAAGAAAAGCTAGTCAAGATATTACAGAGACATTCTTCTGCATATGCATGGGAGTACAATGATATGAAAGGGATAAGCCCTAAGACTTGCACTCATCACATCTACATAGAGGAAAATTGTAAACCAATCAGACAACCTCAGAGACAGATGAATCCAAATCTTAGGAAAATTGTTAAAGAAGAATTGCAGAAATTGTTAAATGTCAACTTTATCTATCCCATTTCAGATAGTCAGTGGGTTTCTCCTTTGGTAATTGTGCCAAAGAAAAATTGTAAATGGAGGGTATGTATTGACTACCGAGAATTAAACAAAGTTACTCTTAAAGATCATTTTCCCCTACCTTTCATAGATCAGGTGTTAGATACATTAGCTGGCAAAAAGTACTTCTCAGTTTTAGATGGGTTCAGTGGTTATAATCAAATTCAAGTAGCACTTGAAGATCAATACAAAACCACATTTACCTGTCCTTGGGGTACCTATGCTTACCTAGTATTACCATTTGGATTATGCAATGCACCTGCAACATTTCAAAGGGCGGTACTAGGAATTTTTTCAGATCTAATACATGATTGTGTAGAGGTATATATGGATGATTTCACAGTTTATGGAAACACATTTGAAGAAGCTTTAGTAAACTTGGAATTTTTTTTAAAGAGATGTAAAGAAGCAAATCTTTCACTAAGTCATGAGAAGTGTTTTATGATGTTTACTAAAGGAATTGTTTTGGGACATCACATTTCAGGGGATGGGATTAGAGTTGATGAGTCAAAAGTTGAAGTCATCTCTAACTTATCTATTCCAAGTTGTCAAAAATATGTTAGGAGTTTTCTCGGATTTACAGGATACTATCAAAGGTTTATAGAAAACTTCACCAAGATAGCATCTCCACTTTTCAAATTACTTACCAAGGACTGTGAATTCAAGTGGAATTTTGATTTCCAGTTAGCCTTTGAGACCCTAAAAACAAAAATCTTTGAAGCACCTATTTAAAGGGACCTAACTGGAAGTTACCTTTTCATATTTCAACAGATGTCTCAGATACAGCTTTAGGAGCAGTATTGGGACAAAAAGACCTGATTCCTTATGCCATCTACTATACAAGTAAAAATTTGACTCCTTCAGAGTTAAATTATACTTTAACTGAAAAATATTAAGTTTTTGTTCATGCCATAAGCAAATTCAGACACTATATAATAGGCTATGAAACTTTTGTTCACATAGATCACTCTGCAATTAGATATCCAATAAACAAATCAATTACTAATGGCAGAGTCATAAGATGGTTATTGCTTTTAAAAGAATTCAACATTACCATTCTAGATAGGCCTGGAGAAAAAAACAAAGTAGCTGATTTCCTATCTAGACTCCAAAACATCAAAGATAACACTCCAGTTGAAGATCAATTCCCTGATGAATATATTTTTGCAATTTCTACTCAGACTCCTTAGTTTGCTAACATTGCTAATTATTTGGTTTCAGGGAAATTTTCTTCAATAATGAATGCAAAAGACAAAAGAAAGATCATTTATGACAGTGCAAAATATTCATGGGTTGCTAATGAGTTATACAAAAGAGGTCCAGATTTTATCATTAGAAGATGTGTTCGGGAAGATGAGATCCCTGAGATCCTCAAGGCATGTCATGATGAACCTTGTGGCGGAAAATTTTATGATAAGAGGACAGCTTATAAGGTCCTTCATTTAGGATACTATTGGCCATCCCTTTTTAAAGATGCTAAAGAGTATGTCAAAAGGTGTGACAGTTGCCAAAGAATAGGGAAACCTTCTCCTTCAGGTGAGATGCCATTGCAGCCTCAGGTACATATTGAACCTTTTGAAAAATGGGCTTTAGATTTTGTAGGACCTATTAGTCCTCCACCAAGACAAAAAAAATATATATTAGTTTGCACTGATTATGTTACCAAATGGGTAGAAGCTAAGCCATTACTTTCTGCTACTGAAGCATCTGTAGTTAATTTTCTTTTTGAGGATATTTTTACTCGTTTTGGTGTCCCAAGGGAATTTTTTACAGATCAAGGAGCTCAATTCACATCAAGGCTAGTGGAACAAATGATGGAGAGGTACAAAATCAGACACAGAAAATCTACTCCCTATCATCCACAAGCAAATCGTCAAGTGGAATCTAACAATAAAGTCATTGAAGGAATCCTAACAAAGACTATTCATTTACATAGAAGAGATTGGGCAGACAGGCTTCCTGAAGCCTTGTGGGCCTATAGAACTACATGGAGAAGCACAACAGGTCATACTCCCTATGAACTTGTTTATGGAAAACAAGTTTTGTTTCCCATAGAGTTTCAGATTCAAACTTTTAAAATGGCAGTTCAGCTAGGACTTGATCTAACAGAGGCACAAAAGTACAGATTGGAGCAGATTAATGAATTGGATGAGATCAGACAAGATGCAGTCCAGAAAACAAGTATAGTCCAACAGCAAAGGACTAGATGGCATGATAAGTACATCAAGGAAAAGAATTTCAAAGAAGGTGACTGGGCTCACTTGTTTGATTCAAAGTTCAAAGATTTTCAAGGTAAATTCCAAACACATTGGCTTGGGCCATATGAAATTATGAGAATTTTTGACAATGGAGCAATAAAAATCAAGACAATAGATGAAGAGAAGGTCACTTTTCTTGTAAATGGTCATAGATTGAAGCTGTATCATAAGCCACTTTCAAGAGAATAATTTGTCAAGAGATTCCAGGAAAACAGTGATGTGAAGTTAATGAAGAAGAATTTTTCTTCTTCATCAACTTAGTTGAATTTTTCTGAATTCAAATGAAAAAAAAAAAGTATAAACATGAAAACTAATCACTGATTAGCATGTTTATACAGAAAAGATAAAGTGAAAATCAGAATCCTTCTGACACTTTAGCTTTTCAAATTTGTTCTTTTTCTGCAATTAGCTATCACAAAATCATAAGTATCACTCCATCATGTCTCCATTCATTCATATTTCATTCAATACAATCATCCATATTTCATTCACTCCATTCATCCATACTTAATTCACTCCATTTCATGGTCCATTTCCTTTCCATCTCAGATTTCTAAATTTGATCTCTTTCTGCAGATTGAGTATTACAAATCATGAGTTGCAGACCACTTTTTATGGTTCATTCCACTTCACAATTGTGATTCATTTCATTCCATTACATTTCAATTCACTCCTGATCCATTCCACCATATTTAATGATCCATTTCATACAAAATTCCATTCCATGTTTCAAAGTTCCTACAGGTACATTCTGCAGCCAGTCAGACATTCTGCAGCCATCTAGACATTTTGCAGCGAGATATCCTGAAGGCAATTATCCAGCAACACTTGTTCAGCAGCAAATTGACCCTGCACACCTATGTCAACAAGCAAAATCAAAGGAATTATGAAGATTGAAGAATCAATGATTTTCAAAGGAGGACAAAGCATATCAAAACCACAAAAATTAAAGGAAATGCAAAGGTAAAGTTGTAAAATTATTATGATGACAGAACATGAAAGTTATAGTATAGTTAAGTCATGTATGATTCAAAAAGTTGTTTTAATTATTCGTGTTGATCATGCCTATTAAAACCTATCATAAAAACTTTGGACAAAATCCCCTCCACTCCGCCATATCAAATCATCATTTAAAACTTAATGGTTAAGTACTGAAGTGACCTAATCAATCACGTCACTAGGCCGAAGTATTCAGTGATGATTTTGAATTTCTCACGAAATATTTCCGCGGTCGTTTCTCCCATGATGGCTCTCAAACTCATTAATTCGTGTAAATCACCCTCACTACATTTCACTCATTCTATAACCTCTTCATATCATCCTTCTGTAGCTAATTTCTATTGCATAAATAGAGAGAGCACCTTTGGGGTAAAAACAACTCTTTAATAGCCATTTTCACCATGGATAGAAGAGTAGTAAATTGAAGGTTGAGAAGAGAAGCCATGGGTCTCATAGTAAGGTCCGAACCAGTCGGAACCAAATACTTGGAGGTTTACCCACAAATTAGAGAAATGCTACAGCAGGCTGGGTGGTTACAATTTTTGGAAAAATTCAATGGTTTTCATAAAGAGGTAACTAAAACATTTGCATGGTCCTTCAATGGAGCAGAAGTCGAAATAGGAGATGTTAAATTCACTACTATAGAAGCTTTCATTGCAGAAGCAGTGGAATTACCCAGGCAAGGAGAACGATGGTTCAAAAATAGGGAATTTCATAATGAGGCATGGAGGCAAATGCTTAAAACACCAAGTATTGATGTTTCCATTTTTAAGAAGGGCATTCCTAGCTCAGCACTGAAGAATAAATGGAAGAATATGTTGCTCATTTTGCAAAAGTTTATAACTTGTGAGGGAAGGTTTGGTACCTTATATATTTATCATATTTGGCTAATGATGCATTTCTTAGATGAAGAAATCAATACATATAGTGCACTTCACTTCAACAGTTTACTAGCCCTGGCTGACAATTTATGACATCAATTTAGGAACACTAAGTTGAGCAGACATTTTGGCATAGTTTCCAGGGAAGTGTAACTAGGTAGCCTTGTTTCTTACCTCCCAAAAACAATGACATGCGTAGAGAAAGAGACTCAAGGGGTAGATTCATAAGAAGCAGAAGCTTGATTCCTTGAACACCACTTGTTTCACCAAGACCAAAAGCCAACACACCTCCAAATCAAACCCATATTCCATCCTTTACTGATCCTATACTTCCAGAGAACTTAAGATTAGATATTCCATTAGAAATACCTTCCACTTTATCCAATGAACCTATCTTAGAAGAAGATCCTGAGACCCCTGCTGGGGACATAAACTTTTCAACTTCGACAAAAGAATCAACTATGGCAGAAGAAGGTGGAGGAGGAGTCTTTAATGGAGAACACACACTATTTGGAGGGGGTAAAGGTAGAGGTAGAGGAGAAGGAGGTAGAGGTGCAGAAGGAGAAGGAGGTAGAGGAAGAGGTAGAAGAGAAATGTGAAGCTCTTTTGGGTTTCCTATAGTATATGAAGAAACCAATGCAACTATGAAAAACATTTCACCCTCTGTCCTTCCAAACTTTTATGGACTTAAAATTGAATATCTTGAAACCTTCCTATTTTAATTTGAAGTCCTACGTAGAACCTATGACTACTTACAAGATGCTCAAAAACTTAAATTGTTCCCTTCAACATTGAAAGGAGCAGCATTAAAATGGTTTATGAGTTTGATCAATAGTTTTATTAGGACATGGGAAGACATGAAACAAGAATTTCGAGAGAGGTATTTGGATTACTGTATGCCAATCAACCATAAGGAGGAAGTGTTTAAAATGTTACAAAAAGAGGATGAAAATTTGGAAGATTTGTTGGAGAGGTTTAACTATAACATCAAGAGGGAAAAAATGGAAAACTTAGATCAAGATACTTTAAAATCTCTCTTATTGAAAACAATTAGGGCTGAATGGTTAGATATCCTTAACATGATGGGAAAAGGGGATATATCTCAGCTCACATTACCTGAAATAGTTGAATTATGTATCAACCTTTCAAGAGGGAAATCTAAAACTGTAAAAGGACCAAGAGACCCTGCTCTTGCAAGGGCAAGTAAGTCTGCTTCTGGGACAGTAAGTAGGGCAAAAATAGGACATATGCTTGATGAATTCAAATCTAATATTTTGGGGAGTCTTAGTGAACAAATAGACACCCTTAAGTTACAAAACAAGCAGAAAACTGAATCTGATGCCTTAGCAATATTTTGTCCCAAATGTAGAAAGAAGCATGCCTTGAGAGAGTGCCCTTTGGATGCAAAAGTAGTAGAGACCTGTGTAATTTTTTCCGAAAAACATGATACCAAGATTTGTCCTTCACATCCTAGTCTTAAAGCTGTCTTTAAAGAAGAAACCTCTACAAATTCCACAGAATCTCTCAATTTTGTCTCTAGAAGGCCATGGCAAGGACCTCAAACACAAGGATTCCATGATCAGATGTATAATCAACCCCCACCAAATTGGAATTCTTGGCAGCAACCTTGGCCCCAATTCCAAAATCAATCTCAAACTTGGGCACAAGGAGCACAAAATCCCTATGGAAGATATTCTCAGTACTATCAGTATCCACCATCCTATCCACCATATCCACATTTCCCTCCTGAACAAAATTTTCAACAAAATCCTCAACAGAATCATCAAAATCCACAACATCAAAATTCACCATTTCCATTACCATTTCCTGAGAAAAAAAATCAGTTGCATGCCCAACCCATACCAAACCCCAACAATAAAAATTCTCAGAACACATACATGATAGAAGGCCAACAGTTTCCAACTTATTTGATCACTCCTTTAGACATTAGTGATGTTCAACTTAGGTCTGGAAGAATACTTGAAAAGAGGAAACCTTCTGTTATCATACAAGAGCAAAAAAACTCTGAGGAAGATTCTATACGAGTAAATAAAAGTCTTGAAGAAGACACATCTTTCCAAGATCCAAATATTGAAAAATCAAAACAAAAAGAACCAATAATTTCAACTCCTATATTAGAACAACCATCAACATCAACTTCTACACCTCCCTTTCCAGAAAGATTACACATTGATAGAGGTGTAGAAAAACAAATTATGGTGCCTAATTATGATTTCCTAGATGAGCTGAGAAATTTTTGTATTAAGATCCCATTATTACAAGTTATCAAGGAAATTCCAATCTTAGCAAAGACAATAAAGGAGTTGAGCATGAATAAAACAGGAAAAAGAATAAGAGAGACAAAGAAAATTCAACTGGCAAGAAAAATAGCAGATATCATAATGGGTAAGATTACTATTCCGAAGTATCTAGACCCAGGAAATCCAGTTGTCAAAATACACTTCAATGGAACTGAGATCCAAAACACACTTATTGATTTAGGAGTAGCAATCAATATCATGAGTAGACAAATCATGGATAAACTGAAGCTTCCTAATCTTCTTTTTACACCCACATTATTACAATTAGCAGACAGATCTGTGATCAAACCTGATGGGGTAATAGAAGAAATTCTAGTGTCCCTAGATTCTTGGGAGTATCCTGTGGATTTTATGATCCCAACTCCTAAGAATAATCTAGGAGGACATCCTATTATATTAGGAATGCCTTGGTTAGCTACAACTGATGCTTTCATTAGTTGTAGATCCGGTGATATGTACATCTCTGATGGTAGTTCAACCAAGAAATTTACCTTCTATCCTCTAGCAAAAAAAATTACAGAATTAGATGATACTCAATGGATAGAGGATGAAGAATACTTACAACCTCTCTTCACAATTTCATAAATTAGTGAAGATAGCCAGATTCTGAATACCTTAGAGAACTTTGAATCCTCTTCGGAATACAAACATGAACAATTTCAAGAAGAATCCAACATTGAGTTTTTATCATCAAGACAGATGTCTCTCTATTCCATGGATAAATTTGGCAGCTCTACAATTGAGATATTTCCAGGAAAAACTTTAAACATAAACAAGAACCTAGAGAAATCTCAACAAGAAGAGCTAGTCAAGATCTTACAGAGACATTCTTCTGCATATGCATGGGAGTACACTGATATAAAAGGGATAAGCCCTAAGACTTGCACTCATCACATCTACATAGAGGAAAATTGTAAACCAATCCGACAACCTCAGAGACGGATGAATCCAAATCTTAGGGAAATTGTTAAAGAAGAATTTCAAAAATTGTTAAATGTCAACTTTATCTATCCCATTTCAAATATTCAGTGGGTTTCTCCTTTGGTAATTGTGCCAAAGAAAAATGGTAAATGGAGGTTATGTATTGACTACCGAGAATTAAACAAAGCTACTCTTAAAGATCATTTTCTCCTACCTTTCATAGATCAGGTGTTAGATACATTAGCTGGAAAAAAGTACTTCTCATTTTTAGATGGGTTCAGTGGTTATAACCAAATTCAAGTAGCACTTGAAGATCAAGACAAAACCACATTTACCCGTCCTTTGGGTACCTATGCTTACCTAGTATTGCCATTTGGATTATGCAATGCACCTGCAACATTTCAAAGGGCGGTACTAGGAATTGTTTCAGATCTAATACATGATTGTGTAGAGGTATATATGGATGATTTCACAGTTTATGGAAACGCATTTGAAGAAGCTTTAGTAAACTTGGAAAAAGTTTTAAAGAGATGTAAAGAAGCAAATCTTTCACTAAGTCATGAGAAGTGTTTTATGATGTTTACTGAAGGAATTGTTTTGGGACATCACATTTTAGGGGATGGGATTAGAGTTGATGAGTCAAAATTTGAAGTCATCTCTAACTTATCTATTCCAAGTTGTCAAAAAGATGTTAGGATTTTTCTCGGATTTACAGGATACTATCAAAGGTTTATAGAAAACTTCACCAAGATAGAATCTCCACTTTTCAAATTACTTACCAAGGACTGTGAATTCAAGTGGAATTCTGATTGCCAGTTAGCCTTTGAGACCCTGAAAACAAAAATCTCTGAAGTACCTATTTTAATGGGACCTAACTGGAAGTTACCTTTTCATATTTCAGAAGATGCCTCAGATACAGCTTTAGGAGCAGTATTGGGACAAAAAGACCTGATTCTTTATGCCATCTACTATACAAGTAAAAATTTGACTCCTTCAGAGTTAAAGTATACTGTAACTGAAAAATATTTTTTAGATGTTGTTCATGCCATAAGAAAATTCAGACACTATATAACAGGCTATGAAACTTTTTTTCACAGAGATCACTTTGTAAATAGATATCTAATGAACAAATAAATTACTAATGGCAGAGTCATAAGATGGTTATTGCTTTTACAAGAATTCAACATTACCATTCTAGATAGGCCTGGAAAACAAAACAAAGTAGCTGATTTAATATCTAGACTCCAAAACATCAAAGATAACACTCCAGTTGAAGATCAATTCCCTCATGAATATATTTTTGCAATTTCTACTCAGACTCCTTGGTTTGCTGACATTGCTAATTATTTAGTTTCAAGGAAATTTCCTTCAATAATGAATGCAAAAGACGAAAGAAAGATCATTTATGACAGTGCAAAATATTCATGGGTTGCTAATTAGTTATAAAAAAGAGGTCCAGATTTTATCATTAGAAGATTTGTTCGGGAAGACGAGATGTCTGAGATCGTCAAGGCATGTCATGACGAACCTTGTGGTAGACACTTTGTTGATAAGAGGACAGCTTATAAGGTCCTTCATTTAGGATAATATTGGCCATCCCTTTTTAAAGATGGTAAAGAGTATGTCAAAAGGTGTGACAGTTGCCAACGGGTAGGGAAACCTTCTCCTTCAAGTGAGATGCCATTGCAGCCTCAGGCACATATTGAACCTTTTGAAAAATGGGCTTTAGATTTTTTAGGACCTATTAGTCCTCCACCAAGACAAAAATATATATTAGTTTGCACTGATTATGTTACCAAATGGGTAGAAGCTAAGCCATTTCTTTCTGCTACTGAAGCATTTGTAGTTAATTTTCTTTTTGAGGATATTTTTACTCGTTTTGGTGTCCCAAGGGAAATTTTTACAGATCAAGGAGCTCAATTCACATCAAGGCTAGTGGAACAAATGATGGAGAGGTACAAAATCAGACACATAAAATCTACTCCCTATCATCCACAAGCAAATGGTCAAGTGGAATCTACTAATAAGGTCATTGAAGGAATCCTAACAAAGACTGTTCATTTACATAGAAGAGATTGGGCAAATAGGCTTCCCGAAGCCTTATGGGCCTATAGAACTACATGGAGAAGCACAACAGGTCATACTCCTTATGAACTTGTTTATGGAAAGCAAGTTTTGTTTCCCATAGAGTTCCAGATTCAAACTTTCAAAATGGAAGTTCAGCTAGGACTTGATCTAACAGAGGCACAAAAGCACAGATTGGAGTAGATTAATGAATTGGATGAGATCAGACAAGATGCAGTTCAGAAAACAAGTATAGTCCAACAGCAAAGGACTAGATGGCATGACAAGTACATCAAGGAAAATAAGTTCAAAGAAGGTGACTGGGCTCTCTTGTTTGATTCAAAGTTCAAAGATTTTCAAGGTAAATTCCAAACACATTGGCTTGGGCCATATGAAATTATGAGAATTTTTTACAATGGAGCAATAAAAATCAGGACAATAGATGAAGAGAAGGTCACTTTTCTTGTAAATGGTCATAGATTGAAGCTGTATCATAAGCCACTTTCAAGAGAAGAATTTGTCAAGAGATTCCAGGAAAACAGTGATGTGAAGTTAATGAAGAATAATTTTTCTTCTTCATCAACTTAGTTGAATTTTATGAATTCAAATGCATAAAAAAAGAAAAAAAGAAAAAAAGAAGAAAAAAAAGTATAAACATGAAAACTAATCACTGATTAGCATGTTTATATAGAAAAGATAAAGTGAAAATCAGAATCCTTCTGACACTTTAGCTTTTCAAATTTGTTCTTTTTCTGCAATTAGTTATCACAAAATCATAAGTCTCACTCCATCATGTCTCCATTCATTCATATTTCATTCACTCCATTCATCCATATTTCATTCACTCCATTCATCCATACTTCATTCACTCCATTCCATGGTCCATTTCATTTCCATCTCAGATTTCTAAATTTGATCTCTTTTTGCAGATTGAGTATTACAAATCACGAGTTGCAGACCACTTTTTATGGTTCATTCCACTTCAAAATTGTGATTAATTTCATTCCATTACATTTCACTTCACTCCTGAGCCATTCCACCATATTTCATGATCCATTTCATACAACATTCCATTCCATGTTTCAAAGTTCCTACAAGTACATTCTGTAGCCAGTCAGACATTCTGCAGCCATCTAGACATTCTGCAGCCAGATATCCTGAAGGCAATTATCCAGCAACACTTGTTCAACAGCAAATTGACCCTGCACACCTATGTCAACAAGCAAAATCAAAGGAATTATGAAGACTTAAGAATCAATGATTTTCAAAGGAGGACAAAGCATATCAAAACCACAAAAATTAAAGGAAAGGCAAAGGTAAAGTTGTAAAATTATTATGATGACAGAACATGAAAGTTATAGTATAGTTAAGTCATGTATGATTCAAAAATTTGTTTTAATTATTTCTGTTGATCATGCCTATTAAAACCTATCATAAAAACTTTGGACAAAATCCTCTCCACTCTGCCATATCAAATCATCATTTAAAACTTAACGGTTAAGTATTGAAGTGACCTAATGAGTCACGTCAGTAGGCCGAAGTATTCAGTGATGATTTTGAATTTCTCACGAAATATTTTCGTGGTATTTTCTCCCATAATGGATCTCAAACTCAATAATTCGTGTAAATCACCCTCACTACATTTCACTCATTCTATAACCTCTTCATATCATCCTTCCGTAGCTAATTTCTACTGCATAAATATGGAATTTCTACTGCTAATTTCTACTGCATAAATATGGTTCAAAAATATGGAATTTCATAATGAGACATGGAGGCAAATGCTTAAAACACCAAGTATGGATGTTTCCATTTTTAAGAAGGGCATTCCTAGCTCAGCACTGAAGAATAAATGGTGGAATATGTTCCTCATTTTGCAAAAGTTTATAACTTGTGAGGGAATGTTTGGTACCTTATATATTTATCATATTCAGCTAATGATGCATTTCTTAGATGAAGAAATCAATTTACCCTTTTTCCTACTTCATAGTCTGAAGAGAATGGCCTCTAATGTTCAAAAGAGGGTTCAATTCATGGAAACCACTTTGTACCACCATGGCCTAGTTAAAATCTTGATTGAGCATCATTTAAGAAAGGTGGGAGACAATTGGGATGAGTTTCTAGTGAGGAATCACTTTGAATAACCCAAGGAATCTCCATCTGAAGGCAAACTTACAAGAAGAAGCAGGAGAAGGAAAATTTCCAAAGCTGTTGAAACTAAAACTGGTAAGTCCATACAAGAGGACAGTGAGGAGATAATTTCTGAGAAATTGACTGAAATTAAGAAACAGCTTAAAAAGGAGAAGATGATAAAAAGGTATGCCAAGGAGAGAGGTGAAGGACCATCTCAACCAAGACGAAGCCACAGGCTTAGAGGTATATTGAAGAAAACATGGGTTAGACAAACAGGAATTATAAACATTGAGGATGAAGAGACACCAACTGTTAGATCACCTGAGTACCAGTATGAGGAGGACCTTGATGAAGGAGCTTCGGAGATAGACCCAGCTCAACAACAAATTTATAATTATGTTGAGACATTAGAGAAGAGAGCCTCAGAAAGTAGAGACAGAACTCCTAGCCCACCAGAATCTGCAATTGATATGCTAAGAAGAGATAAATATGAGTTAGAAGTACTCAATAGGCATATCAAGAATGAGAAAGACATTTTAAGGGAGCAGATTAAGCTGAAAAGTGATATGAATACAACTCTCTCTCTACAAATGGAAAAATTGTACAAGGCTAGTGAGAAATTGAAGAAGAAAAACAAAAAGTTGAGTAGGGCACTTATAAATTTGAGATTCAAGTTGGTCATAAAGAAGCCTAGGAGGCCATTGACTATTAGAAAAAGCAGAATAAGGAGCCTAGATGTCCTAGCAGAAGTCTCAGAATATATGAGTTGAATGCATGAGGACATGCAAAAACTTTGCAGTGGGGGTATGTTGAGCCCCAAAGATGTCCTTTCCCTTCACCAAATTTCACTTCATTTCCTTTTTCCCTTATCAATTATAGGCTTAAATAGTCAATAGGATTGATTAAAGTAACTTTAGGAATGTATACAATGACTGACTTGCTATATTTTCATGGTTTTTTTGTTATAGTAATTTTTGACTAGACTCAGCTACAGAATGCAGCCATTCTGTAGCCAGTCGCCTATTCCGCAGCTATCTTCATGTTCTCATAGGTTACAGGTGTCACTACAAGGGAAAATGCATATCGTTGAATTCCACAACACTCCCACATCATTTATTGCTCTCTGCAAAGTCTGAGAAAGAAGCTACAGGTGGTTATTCACGTAGAAGAGATCAAAGCCAAGAAGCAGATTCCTACTAGGACAGGGACTCTATAGATGTCTCCAACAAAGTACGAGGCTTACATAAGAGTTCTAATTTGATTTTGATTGAAAAAGACACTTTTTCCTATTTCTTCTCAAGGGTAGTTATGTATTTCTTTTATAAGAATGACTCGGAAGCCCGAGAGACAGCTAGCTAGATTGATGTTTTGTTGCTAGATCTCAAAAGACCGTAATAATCTGTTTTGAAATACTTTTCCTTTAATGAAAGAAGTACCACTTTATTGCAAGATCTGAGGCAATCTTGAGGAGATTTGTATGCTAATCCGGTGGTAGAGGGCTCCTACTACCCGAGAAGCTCTGTGCACATTTTTTAGATAAGTAACTTTAGCCTTGTTGTATTCCTAGCTTAAGCAATTTTTTGAACTTTGTGTTTTATACTCACTTGCATTGGATGCTACATCCAGTCTTATTCTTACGAATTGTTCCAAAATATCACTAACATTGAATGAGATATAACTGTATTATTCTAGGAATTAGTTGCATTTTTCTGAACTTTACGTTTTTGTGCTCAATTACATCAATTGTTATAGCTAGTCTTGTTCTTACGAATTATTCCAAAATATCACTAACACTGAATGAGACTTGGCTGTGGTGTTTGAGAGCTTAGTTGCGTTTTTTTGAACTTTAAGTTTTTATGCTCATTTACATCACATGTTACAACCAGTCTTGTTTTATGAATTGTTCCAAAATACCACTAACACCGAATGAGACAAAGCTGTAGTATTTCAGTGATTAGTTGAATTTTAGTTTAGTTGTAAAACTCTGGAGGTTAATGGCATTCTAGTTCAATTCCGTTCACTGTATTTCAAGTTTGAATGATTGCATTCTAGTTCAGTTTTATGCATTGTATTTTTAGTTTTATTAATCAGTTGTATTCTAGTTGTTAAGTTAGACTTGATGGCCTTTATTATTTACAAAACCATTCCTGTTCTTAATTTCTACTAATACATCATCATCATAGGAACAAGAATTGGTAATGTCATTTTGAAGTCTTGACTATTCTGCAACTTCTCATAATTTCACAAATTGCCTCTTTTCCAAAGCTATTCTAAAAGATTTCTAATTCTTGAATGAGGTTTAACAGTGATATTTTGAGTTGTGGAATGGATTAATTTCGGTGTCATAGGTTAATTTAGAGTAGAATTCTTTACTAGGTTGCAGACTATCTTTTTTCCAAATGTGTTCCAACAAATTTCTAGCCATGGATGAGATTTTCTCTATGATATTGTAGATTGTTGTTTACTTTGAAGAACCTCATTTCATCCAACTTATCCTTTTCTCAAATTATTCCAACATATTTCTAATGAATGAATTGGACTGAGTTCATGTTATGAGTTATTGAGTTCATGCTATGAGATATTTTTCTTGTTAAAGTATTGCATTTTCTATTCTCAAGTGCCATACATAGTTTAGAATAGGTTTCGCTCTGTTTTAGTGTGACCAAAAACTTTTCTTTACCAACACTTAGTTCTTTTCCTCTTAGAATAAAAACACAAAATCAAAAACATTGGAAAAACACTAAACACAACGTAGTGAGAAACAGATACCCAGGGACATATAGTGCACTTCTCTTCAACAGATTACTAGCCCTGGTTGACAATTTATGACATCAATTTAGGAACACTAAGTTGAGCAGAAAATTAGTCATCAGTAATTTTTACTATCTGTAGATGACTATATATTGGTTCTATATTTCCAAAAACAAAATTTCATGAATATTGTGAGTTTTAGAAATCTCACTACCTTCATTATCCTTATAGGAAATTTTTCACTATTCTATCAACCTTGCCATTTCATGGCCACCTTGCTACTCCTAAAAACTCATTATGGGCTTGTACCGCTCATCTCCATCATGTTTTCCTACCTATGACCTCATTAATATGTTTTTCCCTTGCCCATAACTCCACTTTACATCTAGGGTTACCTATAAGCCTTTTCCTTCCCATGTTCACCAGGTTCCTCAAGCATTGATGGTCTCAAAACCATCTCTGTAGGTGTTTGGTCCAATCTACTAGTGTAGATTAGGCTTCAATTTCCTATCAATCCGAGTAGGTACATTTAGAGGTAATTATCTAAAATATATAGATCTAGAATGATTTGGTCTCCTAAATGAGGGTTCGGTGTAATAGGATTCAATACTCTTTTACAAGAGGTTTTTCCTTGTCTCCTTCCACACTTGAACACCTTCTTAAACAAAACAAATCTGATTTCCTAAAAACAAAGTTCTATTGTTTGTCTGAGATTCTCTAGTTCTTTTACAATAACTCAATTCATATAACCTCTTCCAAGTCTTAAATCAACACACTTATCAATAAAAATCATTCAAAATAGCAAGCAAGGTAATAAGTCTTGAAATCAACCAATAACTAAGTCCTTTTACAAGGTTCAGTTATTAGACTACAAGTTGAGCTCTACAACTACAACCATGATTATTAAACAGAAATGATAAAATTAAGATTTGAAACAGAAATAGTAAACACAATTCCCAATTCAAATACTGATATCAATTGAATCTTCTTACAAAGATCTTTCACAAAAGACACTAGCTTCAATTGAAAATTCTGATTCATAAACTTGCAGCATAGGAATTAGATGGAAATGTCTAGATATCAGATTTAATTATGCAATTGTAAACGAAAAACACAAGGAAGTGTACCAGCTCTGTAGTGGGGGCCCTCCACACGTTGCAAACACACCTTAAGATAACTCAGATGAAGAATATTACTGAATGTAACAACATAAATAATTGAATCTCTGTATTAAAGTCTGAAAGCCAATAATTACATAAATCGAGTTTTGAAGTTTGTCACGTAACGTAATCTTCAATGTTTTCCTTCTAGCTATTTATCATCAAAATACATAACAAGAAGAGGCTATTTATGTTCCTAAAAATCCTAAATAACTTCCCAAAGGAGTCGAATTAGTTCAGATCCCTCTTTTCAAGAAAAATATCAAAAAGAATCAAATCTGTTTATGAATTGCTTGAGATTTTCTGCTGAAATAGTTGAAGTTGACCAACATTGACCAGCCACCTGTAGACTTTGAACTTGGAAGTGGATAGGTATTTCACCATCCTTGTACATTTAGGAATAGACCCTCAATCCTCGATTTTTCCAACCTGTCATGCAACGTGTCAAAACATGGAGCCATTACAGGAAGTTACAAAAACCTGTAATTTTCTGAAATATCCTAATTTTAACACAAAAATTCCTAAAATAAATTCCAATGTAAATATAATAATAATGGAATTACATTAATTAGTTTCAAAGGAATATGAGATATTTATGAAGGTTAAATGAGAAAATATGATCGATAAAATGAATTTTTTGGGTGAAAGGATGAGTCATAAAATGGTACCAACATCTCCCCCAAACACAAGATTTTGCATGTCCTCATGCTAACCTATTAGACTCCTTTGATTGCTGCTTATGCTGCTTGCAGTAAAACATCCACGTTCATCTGAGTTTCATATTCAGTCTTCATGATTTGGTATTTGGCCTTGATATTTTTTTTCTGCCTATATCATTTACTAGCCCATCTACAAATTTCAATCTTGTTGGTTTTGAGTTTTTTTACTTTTCTCTTCAATTTTTCATTTTCATCTTGAATTTTCTTACTTTTTATTTTTAGTACATCATTTTCTCTTTTCACAACTCTTTCCAACATTTATGATTCTATAATCTCTTGTTGCAAATCTTGAATTTGTCTTTTTAATTTCTTATGCTTTTTGTTTGAGAGTTTTTGCTCCTTTGGTTCTTCCTCCCTGATTTTGATTTCTAGTTCCTGTGTATTGTCATCCTAGGCTTACTGTAGGTTATCACTATCTTGTATTGTCTTGCCTTTAGTCCTTCTAGATTTCCTTGTATGAGTGGTGAAAATTTTATCCTTTTCAGCTTTCTTAGCTTCCTTTCTTCTCATTTTCCTTGTTCTCATACTACTTCTAGATAGAGAAAAGGTGTTTGGTCTATACTCTGGAGTTTCATCATCTATCGCAATTGTATCAACCATCAATTCTATAACTTCTTGCTCTTTCTATTCTTCTTCATCAATTTTAATTTCATTAGAGATCAAAATTCTCTTCCATGACATCCCTGTCTTCTATAGTTCAAATTCAATCAAAATTTTCACCAATCCGAAGTGATATAGGCTTCTATCCATATTACTTCTTTGTTTCTGTATGGTTTTAGACATTTTAGTCAAACTTTGTAGAAGAAAATATGGAAGGCTTATAGTACATTTTGCAATAGCATTTTGATGTGATAAAGATATATTATGCTATACCTGCCTTCGCATGTAATAAAATTCTGAAGTACATAAACCATTTCATCCCAAGGACGAACAAGCCAGCTTTTGGAAACTCCAATTTTCCAATTAACCGAGGATACTCTGGATCTAGATACAAACTATGTCCATGATTTCTCCTTAAATTGTTTAGTTTTGAAATATTTTTCACCCTCTAGACTGATTCCTATGGTTTGAGCAATGGTATCCTCTGAAACCCTGAATGAAAGGTTTCCTATTGTGGCTCTTTATCCATTAAAGGAAGAAGCAAATTTCCTAGTGATTTCTTCATTATGTCCATTAAACTTCTCTAAAAATGTCAACCATTTCTTATCTCTCAAAATCTTAACACAATCTGCATGTATTTTTGAACTATCAAACCTCTCTGGTTCTGCTCTATTCGCCATAAAATTCCTCTATTCCTTATACCCTGTTCCTTATGCTTTGTTTAAAAAAAAAAAAAATTACCCAGGGTATTTTAACAATTACCTGGTCCGAAGTTGTTGCGTTCCTCCTAGAATCTTCTAAGCTGGAATCCACGTATTTGGATATGCCCTGGTTGCTATATCTTCTCTTTTGTCTGAGCAGCATATCCAGCAGCAAAACTACACAAACCCCTGTGCATGGAGAACCTCAAAGTCTACGCCTGTGTATTATGGAATGATGTGGTTGTGGTTACAGAGGACAGGATGAAATGGCTGTGGAGGACGAGAAGGAATGATATGGGACCATTACAATGGCGATGGTATTTAGACAAATGTCTCAAATCTAATGTCTAATAAGGTTGCGGAGAGGCCTTATAGACTATTGTTTGTACTAGCTGTCAGTTTATGAGAAATAGGTTAGCCTACATTTGAGGTTTAAAATTAATGTTTTAAGAGGGGTTAAGGGAGTATAGCTATAGGCTATAGAATGTAGGTTTGAGGGTTTAGGATATTTTTTAAGAGTAGTGGTATAGGTATAATGGTTAGGAGTATAGGTTATATGAGGATTTATGAAATTGAATTCAATAATTAACCATAAATTAATTATTTAAAATTGAAATTAACATAAAGAAATTTAAGAATTAAAACAAGAATTCTTACAGTCCTTTACTAGTTCTTTTGTAATCTCCCTTTGATTGGTTGGCTTTGTGCAAGTATGATGTATTCTTCTTCTTATAAACAGGTCCCTTTCTGGAAATGAGCATGCAACAGGTCCCTCTGATATTTCTTGTTGAAATCTGACTTGTTTAATCTTGCAGACATGTTGATGCAGCCTTTGACTTGCTTGGTTTTGTAGACATGTTGATGCAGAACTTATTTGATTTTGCCAACATGTTGATGCAGCTTTTGAACTTATGTGATCTTGCTTGAACAGGTCACTCTGCCATTTCCTTGTAGAAATTTGATAATATTTTGATGATTCATAGGTCCCTCTACTGCTTTGAATTAGAACAGCTCCTTCTTTGAACAATCAATCAATTAAATAAAACAAATACCTTGCTTTATTGAAATTCTGGAAATGAGGAAATGAAAGAAAATATGAAAAATTCACTTTTTCCTTCTCCCCTACTTATTCATTGACTTTTCCTCAAGTCATTATTTAGAATTGGCAAGAGCAAATGACTTTTACAGAAATGAGAAAATGAATTCTTACCAACCAATTTCTTGGTTTTCCTGTAAGAATTCTTGTTTATATTGTGCCAGAGTCTGGTTTTCACATCTAAACTTTTATTTTGTTTTAATTTTTTTATTATTTTTTTTATATATATTTTTTAATTTTTTTTTTTTAATATTTGAAGAACAATAGAAATAACTATGTTAAAGATATCATAGCTAATTGTTGTACTATCTCAACCTCCTTCTTTTGTGTCACTGTCTGAATGAAATCCTCTTTGCTTATAGGCTTGTGATAAATCTTCAGCCTATGTCCATTCACTATAAATGTTCTTCCTTCTTGGTCAATGGTGCTAAGTTTTACTGATCTATTTTCAAAGACCTGAAGAATTTCATAAGGGCCCATCCAGTGTGTTGTAAACTTTGCCTTATAATCTTTAAATTTGGAATTGAATAGTAAAGCCCAATCACCTTCTTGAAATTTTTTCTTCTTGATATGTTTGTCATGCCATTGCTTCCTTTGTTTTTGCATAAGTATTGTTCTTTCTAATGCCTGCTGTCTCATTTCATCTAATTGATTTAATTGCATGATCCTTTATTTTTTAGCCTCATGAAGATCAATGCCTAAATTAGTAGCCAATTTGTAAGTGTGTATTTGAAACTCAATAGGCAGCAATACCTCTTTACCATACACCAGTTGATAAGGCGTAAATCTTACTGTATCTTTCCATGTGATTCTATAAGCCCAGAGAGCATCCTTGAGCTTATCCTCCCAGTCCTTTTTATTCATTGCCACTATTTTGGTGATGATTCCTTCCAGAGTTTTGTTTGTAGACTCCACTTGGCCATTGGCATGTGGATGGTAGGGGTGTACTCATCCTATGCTTTATTTTTTACTTTTCAGTGATGTCCTGAACCAATCTTGAAGTAAACTGGGTACCTTGGTCTGTTACTATTTCTCTAGGCACTCCATATCTGACAAATATTTCTTCAAAAATGAAATTAACCACTTTTTTCTCAATTTCCCTAACAAGTGCCTTTGCTTCAGCCCATTTAGTTACATAGTTAGTACATACTAAGATGTACTTTTTACCCTTACAAGGTGGATTAATGGGTCCAAGCCCATTTTTCAAATGGCTCTAGATGTGCTTGAGGTTGTAGTGGAATCTAATCTGAGGCAGTTGGTCTGCCCATGCGTTGGAAACTATCACAACTTCTTACATATTTCTTTGAATCTTTGAAAATTGATGGCCAATAATAACCAAGACTGAGAATTTTGAATGTTGTTCTTTTAGCTGCAAAATGGCCACCACAAGGTTCATCATGGCAAGATTTTAATATATCAATAATTTCATATTCTCTTATGCATCTCCTAATAATCAAATCATAACCAGTATAAAACAACTCTCCATTAACCCATGAGTATCTGGCACTTTGCTTGATTAATATTTTCTTCTCCTCTGAATTGAAGGTTGGACGTATCTTTCCTGTTGAGAGATAATTATCTAAATCAGCATACCATGTATTCAATATTGAAATTACAAATAAAATTTCATCAGGAAAATAATCTTCAATTGGAACAACTTCATGTGGATTGAGGAGTCTAGAAAAGAAGTCTGCCACCTGGTTTTCTTTACCTGGTCTGTCTAGCACTGTAACATTAAATTCCTGTAATAATAGTAACCATCTGGTAACTCTACCATTAGTTATAGGTTTATTCATTAAGTACCTAATGGCAGAGTGATCAGTATGAATAAAGACTTCATAACTAGTTATGTAATGACGGAATTTGTTCACAGCATGTATAATTGCAAGCATTTCCTTCTCAGTTACTGTGTAGTTGAGTTCTGCAGGTGTCAGATTCTTACTGATGAAATAAATGGCATAATTTAAAGATTCTTCTTTTTGTCCTAATGAAGCACCTACTGCTGTATCAGATGCATCAGTGGTGATGTGGAAAGGTAGAGTCCAATTAGGTCCTTTTAGAACTAGAGTAGTGGATAATTTCTCTTTAGGTTTTTCAAAAGTTGTTTGACAATTATCATTCCAATTGAAAGATACATCTTTTGCAATAAGCTTAAAAAAAGGCAAAGCTATCTTACTAAAGTGTTCAATAAATCTCCTGCAATAACTTGTATAACCAAGAAAGCTTCTCACATCTTTTTGAGTTTTTGGTACTGGCAGATTAACAATAATTTGGATTTTGGATTGATCTACTTTGATTCCTTCTTAAGAAACATAATGGCCCAATAATACCCCTTCATTTAACATCATATAACATTTTTCATTACTTAGGGATAAATTGGATTCTATACATCTTTTCAGAACTTTCTCAAGGTTTTGCAATGAATGATCAAAAGAGTTTCCATATACTGAAAATTCATCCATATATACTTCAACACAATCATGAACTAGATCAGCAAAAATAGCTAATACTGCTCTTGGAAATGTTGTTGGAACATTACACAATCTGAATGGTAAAACATTGTAAGCATATGTGCCCCAGGGGCAAGTAAAAGTTGTTTTGTCTTGATCCTCTAAGGCTATGCTGATCTAATTATAACCACTGGAACCATCAAGGAAGGAAAATGATGATTTCCCAACTAATGTGTCCAAAACTTGGTCAATAAATGGCAATGGAAAATAGTCTTTAAGGGTTGCTTTATTAAGTTCTATGTAATCAACACAGATTCTCCATTTACCGCTTTTCTTGGGTACTATCACTAATGGAGATACCCACTGGCTGTCAGAGATGGGGTGAATAAAATTGATCTTCATTAACTTTTGCAATTCATCTCTTACAATTTCCTGAAGCATAGGGTTCATCCTTCTTTGTGGTTGCCTCACTGGTCTTATATTAGTGTCTGTGTAAATGTGGTGAGTGCAAGTTTCTGGGTGAATTCCTTGCATATCAGTATAGTCCCAAGCAAATTCCTTTTGGTATTTTGTCAATAATTCAATCAACTTTTGTTCCTGAGATGAGTCTAGGAGTGTTCCAATGTTTAATGTTTTTCCTAGATTGATCTCTATGGTTTTGCTTTATGTGTTTGTAATGGAATGAATAGGAAAAATGTCTTCAAACAATGTTTGTAGAGAATGGATGGTACAATTTTCTTGAAAACATTATGCTAGTAGTTGATCTACAACACTATATTGTTCATTTCTCAATTCCTCTAAAACATCAAGTTGAGAAATAAACAATTCCACCAAATCTTCATTGTTATCTTCTTCAAAATCATAGATTTGGTTAATGCTCAAAATAGGTTGAACTTCTTCTTTGTCATTATCTTTGTCATCAAGCCATAGGTTATGAGCTATTGCTGGAGATTGTGCTGATGGGTATAAGGTAAGTTGTTTTCTTTCTGTCCCTCTGGAAATGGTCATGTTTCTTGATCTACACCCAATAAATGCATCAGCAGTTGCCAACCATGGCCTGCCAAGTATGATAGGATGTCCTCCTAAATTGGACTTTGGCTGGAGTACTAGAAATTCTACTGGATATTCCCAAGAGACAATTATGTCTTCCAATATCCCTTCAGGAATGACTTTGGATCTATCAACTAGTTCCATGATAATTGGTGTTAATTGTAAGTCTGTGAGCTATAATGTTTTCATTGTTTCCAGTGTCATGACATTTATGGCAGCTCCAAGATCAATCAAGGTATTTGGAATGGGAATTTTGTTAATGATTGTGGTAACTCTGGGGATACCAGGGTCAACATACTTCTCCATTGAAATAACATTTGTCATGAGGCCAGCTAAATTTCCAATGACATGAATGGTTTGTGAATCAAATCTTTTCTTTGCAGGCTTTTTAAGACATAATTATTTAATGGATTTGGCATAAATTGGAATGTCTTTTATTGCCTGAATTAATGGAATTTTCAAATATACATTCCGTAATTCATCTAGAACATCAAATTGAGGCAAAGGAATTGGTAATTTTTCTTGGATTAATCTCTTAGGAAAAGGAGGTGGAAGCATGGCTTGCATTTGTTTGTTTTGAATTTCATCATCTTGTTTGCTTTGAATTGGAAGTTTATGTTCATCATTCTTGTTTTCTTTTTGCTTTGTAGCTGCTGGAGGTTATTTTTGGAGAGTTCAACCAGACCTAAGCTCAACATTTTGCAGAGGTAGAATTGGGTAAGGTGTTCCCTCATCTACAGTATATGTTGGTATATCTACTATGTTATTTGGGTTAGCTACAGATTGAGTAGGTATTTGAGTAGGTCTAGGAGGCTAGTTAGAAGGTAGTTGTAATTGTGGTGAATTTATTGGTGGAGGAGAAATTACTGTTTGTTGAGGATTTTGTGGTTGATAAAAAACTGGATGTTGAGGGTATTTTTGAGGGTATTTCTTATATGCCTGAGGATATTGTGAAGGAATTTTTTGTTGAGGATATGAATATCCTCTCCATCCTTGTTGTGGATAAGATTGTTGCTGTTGATTAGACCAATTTTTCCAAGGCATAGGAATGTTCCAAGAATTATGAATAGGCATTTGATAATGTGCAGGAAATTGTAAATTTGGAGTTTGAAACATACCTGGAGGTCTCATTTTCCATGGTCTTCTAGCTCCCATGAGATATAAGTTCTCAATTTCTGCATTAGCTTCCAAATTGTAATTCTACAAAACCTTTATCTTAGAACAATTAAAAATATCATGATTTTCTATACAAAATGCACAAACCTGAACATTTTCTAAAGGGAATTCCTTTAAATCATGTTTTTTTTTTCTGCATTTTGGACAGAACACAACCATCAATTGGTCTTCTTCTTCTTGTCTCTTCTTTGTTTTTATCATATCTATTTGATTTCTGAAGGTTCTTAATAGGTCTTTTTTAAATTCTTCAAATAGGTTGCCTATTTCAGCTCTTGTAACACTTGTTGTGGCAGATTTAGTGGCTTTAGATGTCATAGTTATTTTTCCATTCCTTGCTTTACTTCTAGAATACTTTTCACACAATTCTGCAATCTCATCAAAGGGTAAATTAGAGATATCACCTTTACCCATTAGGTTAAGGCCATCTAAATATTCTTCTCGGATGCCTTTTAGGAATATTGTTTGAATAAGATCAGTAGACATGGTTCTATGCCTTGATTTTTTCAGATTATATACGAATATTTCCAAGTATTCTTATAAGGTTTCATCTTCTTGTTGATTCATTCTAAAAATGTCATCTTTCGAATCTTTTGATTGACAGTAAGGTTGATACTTTTTCAAGAATATTTTCCTCATACTATCCCAATCACTCATCGCATGTTCACATAATCCCATAAAACACCTAAGTGTTGATGTTTTTAATGTGGCAAGAAAGAGTCTAAGTCTATGTGCATCATCTGTATACCCATAGGTTCAACATACTATATCAAATTCAAATAAAAATGAATCAAGGTCTTCAGATGCCATGCCATAAAAATTTGGTAATACAGATGAGGGTATATTTTTCATTTTAATTTCTTCATCGTCTTGAATGGGAAATTTAAATGTTGACTCCTCTTCCTCTCTTGGGTTTCGATTTTCATCATATTTTTGTTTTTGTTCAAGTTCTCTTTGTCTTCTCCTTTCTTCCATTTGTCTCTCATTTTGTCTCATTTTGTAATATTCCAAATTTTTCCTTCAATAAATTGGAATATTAATTTTTTCTATTTTCACTTAGGAGTTGAATAATTGGGTGAGAAGGCCCATTCATAATAAAAAAATGGATAAAATCCCTCTAGTATGAAAAGGGATCAGCCTTGGAACTAGATTTCACACCCTCATGTGTGAAAGGAGACATTTTCAAAGAGGTTAGGTCAAGTTTGACCAAGTCAAACAGCGCAGAGGTATGAGGTGGAAAGCATCTTATGGGACAACGCAGAGAAAGAGGAGGGAATATTCCTTGAAGGAGGAAACCCTAATAGATTGGGACTCATGGAGAGGGAGCTCTCATGTGTTTAAAAGGAGGGCAAGGAAGTTATTTTTTCTCATCCATATGGTTATATATTTCTTGTTTTTTTAGACTATTTGCATTCTCCAACTGTTCAGCTGAGTTGTTGTGCTACCTAGCACAAGGATTTCCTGCTTAGGAGTCCTTCTCCTTTCTTTAGAAGCCTCTTGAAGGAGTTGTACAGATTTTCCTCACATCTAGGCTTGAGGTCAAGCATCCTCCTCCAGGACAGCGTTGTTTCTGCAGCAGCATAATTCTGTATTGTAGGGTGTTGCAGTGAGGAATTACAACACCTCTTCCATCACTTGTTTTTCAGAGGGAGAGTCTTTCTTACCTTTGGAGGATCAGTTTGGAAGTTATTAGAGCTTATTTCAGATCTTTTCACTTGGCCAAATCATTCTATTCCACCTACAATGCAGTTACCCTCTTAGACTGCGTTATTTTCATAGTGCACTTGCAGTGAGGGATTACAGTGTTGATTGGAGGGTGAGATCTCAAGTGTAAGGATCAGCCTTCCACTTAGGAGATCCATTTTAGGAGGTTTACTTCAGATCATTCATCATATTCAGCCTTCTCTATGTATTTCTAGTTTTTGAGTTGCAGCTGTTGCCCAGCAACTCCGACATTTTTTCCATTTTGTATATTTCAGCCAATCCTTCTAAGGATTGATGTATTATTTCTTTCATGGGCTGTAGCCTTTCTCCCCCACTTTATTTGAGCCACATTGTCATATTCATGTATTGACATCATTTTTTAGCAGTACTCCCTAATTGATTGAACTGTTATAGTCAAGGGTTTCATATATGTAGCAGTATTCTTCATTTCCTTGTACATGTGTTGTTGAGGCTTGCAATGCCTTGCTTGAGTGACTCTTTCCTCAAGGAATTGTACTATTTTTCTGCTATATTACACATTTTTTGGCTATTTACATCTTCATTTACTCAAGCTCATTAAAATAACATTGTTGATGCATTATAAGTTCTTGCATCTGTTGCAATCCCTTCATTGGGCATTTTCTGAGGACAACTAGCTGTGGGAGACCTGTTTAACCCACCTAGAGGGATTTATTGGGGCCTTCTCTTGGATTTTTGACTTAGATACTTATATCTAAGGGATCCAGGTCCTGGTTTCAATTCATGTAGCATCCATTCTTGGAAAATGTGTTTTCCATTCATGCCTTGCTAGCAGATCCGAATTTGGGATATTATTGTGGTATCAAAGAAAAGTTCTTGGCTCAGCCTGTGAGTCTTAGCCCAAGAAGACCGGAATGTTGAAGAATATGAGATTAATCTCATCATTATTTAGATCCAGAGAGAACCTCTCCAAGGAGGTCAAGAAGATTGAAGAAGAAGAAGAGGAAGGACCATGTACTTCCTATTCTCATCAAGAAGAAGACAAGCATGAAGGACACTTGGATTATCAAATTCTAAGTGATTACCTTGTTGAGTACAGGTCTCAACCTAGAGCCTTCAAGGAGACTCTAGATTTCCCTCAAATTTTCATACAGTTGAAGGAAGAGAAGAGACCCTGTAGCAGAAGAGAAATCAAAGGCAATAGACTTCTGTTGTCTACGTTTGATGGGTTATCTACAACAAGAACTTGGGTAAGAAAGCTGGAGGCATTTTTCCTACTACATCATGTAGCAGGGAAAGAAGCTATTGAAATCTCAGTGCTGCACTTGGAGGGTGAAGCCTATGTTTGGTGGTGCAGCCACTTGAGCCATGCAAGGGTAAAACCTTTTGCAGAGTTCACTCAGAGGTTGATCAAAACCTTTGATGGAGAAATAAAAAAGGAGGAAAATCTCACACCACTTGAGGAGCTTTGTCCTAATGTTGTCACACTCATGGAGGAGCAGCCACGTGCATCAACAGTTGGTGTAGCCAACACTTTGGAGGAAGGAACTCTTGCAGCCCTACAAGAAGTTCCCAAACATCATCAAGGTATGAAAATATTTCCACAATCTATTGCTGCAGCAAATTCTTTTGATAATTGTGGAAATTTACTTTTACATGACCAAGGGTCAAATCCCATTACTGATATAGAGCAGCTTGGTTGCACTGCGCTTTGCAAAATGGAAACATTCAAGGAAGAAGCAAACCATCTGTTGATCATATCAGCATCCTATTGAAATTTTGATAAGCATTCTAGCTTAAACCTTTCAAACCCACTCTTTTTCCTTGAGAAATTTGTTTTCTGCCTATCGCTACCTTTTCCTAGCCTAAAAATCGCATTAAAAATGGCCAAAACCCACATTCAAAAATATATAACGTTTGGCACCTTTCAGCCCTAATCCCTCGGTCCTTTTCTCCATGTAACCTGAGTGCCAGAACATGCGCTAAACTCGGAGGTGCTCATCATACACATATACATATCGGGCGTGTGTATAACCATCGATCTGAAAAGATCCGACGGCGTTTGCAGGTCTTCATCGCACCCGTGGCCCATTTCGCTCATTGTTCAGATCGCCCGATCGTCGTCCGATCAACCTGTAGATCTACGGCCTGGAACCCATCCGTCCTTGTGGTCCCTGTAGCAGCGCTTGTTCCAAACCCGCCCGGTTTCTATCGCACCGCTCTTGGATGGTAGGCAGTATTTTCTTTTAGGGAGCGATTCCATACATCGTATGCCACGTGTCTCAACGTATGGCTCAAAAACCACTCTCCATCACACGTTATTGTTTGGCAAAAGATACGGAGTGATATGCATTATAGCCGTCCGATCTGGGGGTCTCCATCCAACGGTCATCGCACTACGGAGATGCACAGGTGTTAATCCAAGTGTACAGTGCCCCTGGCCCACAGTCCATCGCCCTCTGACGCAATTTCAGCCATTGATCTCGTCTTGAGATCGAACGGTCTAGATCATTCGCATGCTCCACCGTTGACTCGGTCTTCCTCCATGTCACCCATTCCACCTGTGTGTCACATGTTTCCTCCTCCCGTTATATATTCCAGTCATAAGTCAAATTTTCATTGTTTTACGTTAAAAACCTCCGCCCAGTCTGTCCGCCATAGTTCCACTGCATTTTCGTCGCCACCTCGCATTCTTCCGCCATTTCATCATGATGCACTGCCACACTGTTATCCCTACCGCCTTCACCATCCCCACTGCATCACCATCCCCATGCATTTGTTTTGTTGACGAGTTTGCAGGTTTTGCAGGTTTACAACGGCAAAAAACTATCATGATTCACAGTCTCTATTACTGTGATAGAGAGCACGTCAAAGGACCATTTTTCAGCGCTGAATTATGAAGAAAGGCCTGGGAAGGTATGCCGACAAGAATTCCATTAAAGCAACAGGGTTAAAATCTGTCAAACCATCTAGAGTCATTCAAAGCACAGATTGCGCAGATGGAGACATTAATGGAGCAGCAGAGAAATATCAGTGAAGGATCAAGAATTCAATGTTCATCACTGAAGATCTTAAACCATAATTCAGAGTTAGAAGGCAAAAGGTACCCCTCGCAGATAAAATACCTCAAGGCTTTCTTTTTAGCACCATTTTATTTCAGGAAAGGACGGAATGTTTATGTGATTTTACTTCTTTGGCGTGTTCCTAGAGAGATTTCTACCCAGTGCATTTATTTCAGTTAGCAGGCCACAGAGTACAAACAGCATTACAAAGTCATCGAGCAGTATGGACGTGCACGTCTCCTCCATTTTGTTTTAATGAGACAATTAAATGTTCATCAC
Organism: Pinus albicaulis; assembly: GCA_034641835.2. NCBI lineage: Eukaryota > Viridiplantae > Streptophyta > Pinopsida > Pinales > Pinaceae > Pinus > Pinus albicaulis. The sequence goes on from CM076580.1 coordinate 1,492,213,549, forward strand.
CTACTCCCTTTCTCGAGCTTTCTTGTTCTCCTATAAAGCTCCCAAAGAACAGATGATTTAGGGTTCCAGATTTTATCAGAAAATTATGCAGTGAAAGGTTTTTTGTATAAATTTTGTAAAACTCTTGTATGAAGGCTCAAAGCCCATAGGGTCTCAATGAGGAGGAGTTCCATCTGTTAAAGAGGATTCTGGTCTTTGGTATTTCATAGTCTGTAACTTTCTCTTATGTGTTATTTAAATAAATCATTTCATTTCATCCATCTTTCTTGTATCATGTTTTGGAATGCGAGTGGCTCACTGATTTTTGGTATGGATTTATCCTAGTTGATACCCATACTCGAATTAGTCAAGCGCTTTAAATATGGCTCATGCATGAAATTATGTTCCACTGTTCATCTAAACCGTATTTCTGCTATATTAGTTTCTTTGAGAGGGTGTTTTTAAAATGCTATTATCATGTATGGATTCTTAGATTGGTAAGCCCATGCATGGTGGTATTGTGTATCTAGATATCAGCTCAATGATATCTAATATATTCTCAATATTTCATTCACTACATACACCTTCTGGTAACTTATTTCTGTGAGATATTTCTAAATCGTCCCTCTTTACAGTAAGTTGTCTCTAAATTGTCTGTTGCTTTTATATTGGAGTTTTACATATTTCCTCTGCAGTATTCCTTCCTCTATGTTAGTTTCTGAAGGTCTTGGTCCCATTCAGATTAATATTCCTTGTTTTACAAGAGATAGCATGAGATATTTTTATTGATAACTCTCTCTGTTATATCATATGCTCCTTGCTATATAAGATGTCATAGGCACTGGTCTATCACAACTCTAGGCTGTCTCTAGGAGCGACAACATCTTTTTGGCGCCGTTGCTGGGGAACGAAGTTGAGAAATTTTAAAATCCCTGGGCCTCAACAAAACCTAATTCACTCTTCAAGTAGGTGAGTATGGAGAGTTGAGAGTTGTAGATCCCTCACCTTGGCGACTCCACATTTTTTTATTTGATAAATCTATTTGTAGTCCTGGCTCCTCGAAAGCCACACCTGAGGTCAGATATGTCTGAACCAAAGACACCTTCAGTGTCTGACCCTGAAAATATCATACATAGAAGAAATTGGAGGGAAAGAAAATCAATCCACTCTGAAATCCCTGAATTATCTATAGAAGATTTTCCATCCTCTTCTTCTCAAGAAGCTCAAGTGCCAAATCCCGACTCCATTGTGGGAGATACCGATTATTACTATTCAGATAGCCCACCCCGAGGAGGTGTCAAAAATAAAGATTGTTTTTACCCTACTCCTGAGGTTGAAGAGGTTAAAGAAGTCACTGAAGTATTAGCTGTTAACAAACCATTATTCCCCTCAACACCTCAATCTTATGTTCATTACATTCCTATTATTATTCATACTCCACTTCCACCTCCTCCTCCTCCTCTTACTCATCAAACTATTGCACTACCTCCACCCCCTCCAATGGCAAATGTTCCAGGCTTCTTGCTAAATAAATATGCCCCTCTGGCATTAAACCCCAAGTGTTGAATGATTTTCCACAGGATTATTTGAAGATTTTACCCCGATTCAATGGGGAAAATGAGATTGATGCTCAAAAACATCTTGAGGTCTTCTGTGCTTTTGCAGAGAATTTCAATGTGGAACATTTAGATGTGGTCTTAAGGCTTTTTGTCCAATCTCTTGATGGTGAAGCTCGAAAATGGTTTAAGACATTGGCAGGTCGTTCTATTACCACTTGGGAAATAATGGAAGATACTTTTCTCGGAAAATGGGGAGAGAAGAAAGACCATGGACATTGTCTGACTGAGTTTAATACACTCAAGAAGAGACATAATGAAGGGGTGTCAGAATTTATCAAGAGATTTAATAAATTGTATTTGAGTATTCCTGTTTATATGAAACCTCATCAAACTACTGCTAGAGTTGTTTTTGTAGCAGCTTTTGATTCAGAATTTGGTTTCTCTCTTAGAGAAAGAAAGCCTGCTATGCTGGATGATGCTCAGTCAGATGCACTAGTGTTGGAAGCAAACTTTGCCTCCATCGGTAAATCAAAAGGAAGATCTGAACAAGATACTAGAAGAAGGGGAAAAGAGGAGGTATCTACCTCCTACCAAGACAAAGACTCAGCTAATGACAGAATTGAAGAAATGAGAAAAATGATTAAGAACCTTTCTGGTAAATTGGTCAAGCTTGAATTGGAGACCAAGAATTCAGCCCCCAAGAATTTCTACAATGCTCAAAACAGAGGTTACAATCCTCAGTACAGGAAACCACCCCTACAAATATTGACAAGGGAAGCAAAGGAGCAACAGGATCAGGTACCACACCCATTGTACCTGGAAGGTCCACTAGATGATTCTACTAAAGACACTGCATATGGACTGGAGGATGAAAATCTTGCCTTTTCAAATAGTGATGGAGAAGAACGCCCTTTGCAAGGAAATGATGGAGCTGAGTGCTCATTGCAAGAAGAAGAAAAGACCAGAGACACAGAAGAAGCAGAAATTGATCATTATTGTAAACAATTTGTTGATTTCATGCAAGCATAGTTCAATAGAAGATATGATCTTAGATCTTCTAGGAAGAGGACTCGTACCCAAGATCAAGAAGAGGAGCTACCCCAGAAGGAAGCACCTGCTTAGAAGGAGTCTACAATGCAAAATTTCATAGACAAAGGTAAGGGCCCTCTAAACAAACCTTTGCAGTCTAATGATAAAATTCCTTCCTCTCCAAAAGTAGTCATTCCTCGTAATACCAAGTATATGTCAAAAGAAGTCAAATCCTCAGCTGAAAATAAAGAGTCAAAAGAGGTTGTAATAGAAAAATCTTCCCCTGTTTTTAGTCTCCAAAAGGAACTTGAAAAAGTCAAAATCCCAGCTCCCTTGATTGAAATATTAAAGCAACCTGCATATCAATCCCAAGTCACCTATTTTATGATCCCTCCAGAGGCTGCACTCACCCTAGATAGTCTCAACCTTCAAGAAGAAATACCAATGGTTGTTTTTGGTCCACATGTTGAGGAATTAGATGCTTCTACTCCTCCCTTTTATGTGTCTCTAGTGATTCATGACCTGCTCTTACATAATTGTATGCTAGATTCCGGAGCTTCCCATAATTTATTGCCTTTGCCAGTCATGGAACAACTAGGATTACAAATTACCCGTCCATACAAAGACCTTTATTCATTTGATTCCAAAAGAGTTAAATGCTTGGGGATGATCAAGGATTTGGTGGTCAATTTGTACCAAATCCCAACAAAAAGTGTGGTAATGGACATAGTGGTGGCTGACATCCCAACTCGCTTTGGTATGTTGCTGTCAAGGTCCTGGGGAACAAAATTTGGTGGATCAATCAAGTTGGATTTAACATATGCCACTATCCCAGTTTTTGGTGGCCAGGAGAGGAGGTTGTACAGGGAAACCAGATTTGTCAAGATGGTGACTAAAGCTGACAACTCTATTAATTCACCAGTCTACAGTAAAGAAGGATATTTTTCATGCTTGATGCTAGAAGAAGATCAAGATTATGCACATGAACCATCCTTTTGCCAAATCAAGACTGAGCAGCCCTCAGAGAACCATGAAGCAGGAATCTGGACACTTCATTTTGATGGAGCAAATTCAATAGAAGGTAACGGAGCTGGAATACTATTGATTTCTCCTACAGGAAAATGGGTTCCATTGTCTTTCAAACTTGAATATGAAGCTACTAATAATGTGGCTAAATATGAAGCACTTCTATTAGGATTGCAGACAGTTAGGAACATGAATATACAAAGCTTAAAATTTCTGGTAGATTCAGAACTGGTGGTTAGACAAGTCAGGAATCAGTGTCAACCCAAACATCCATGACTGAGGGCTTCTAGGAATGAAGTTTGGGACATGGTAGAAAATTTCTTCTTGGCATTTAATATCCATTTCATGCCCCGAGAACAGAATAGGATGGTTGATTCCCTTGCTGTGGCTATTAGTACATTTCGACCACCGCAGAACCCTCTTTTAAGATATGAAGTTGAGGTGCGTTATCGGCCGTCAATCCAAGATAACATCAAACACTGGAAGGTATTTGAAGATGAAGAACAGATGAAGAGATTCCTGGAAACAGTAGGGGAATTCTCCAATATGGATATTGATGCTGAAGAAGAGGTTGAGTTTGAAGATACTTCAGAAAGAAATTGGGAGAAGAAAGTGGCAAGTAATAAAGTGCTACAGTTAAAGGGAAACATTATACCTAGAGGGCTGGTGCCTCTAGAAAGATTATTTGACAAGAATGATGTCCCACTGCAGCCAAGAAAAGTGGTAGAATAAAATCAAGTAGAAGACCTGAATCTTGGTACTGAGGCTGACCCCAAAATTGTAAAATTGTCCAGGAAGATCCCAGGAGAATATAAAAAGCTATATCAAAAATTATTTCAGTCTTACAGAGATGTGTTTGCATGGTCCTATCAAGACTTGAAAAATTTTGATATCAGTATAATGCAACACAAAATTCCACTAAAGGGGGATGTGAAGCCTCATAAGCAGAAGCTCAGACAAATAAATCCCCTGCTGCTCCCTTCCATTGAGAAGAAAATTAAGAAGTTGTTAAAGGCCAAAATAATTGTACCATTGAGGTACTCTGAATGGGTGGAAAACCCTATTCCATGTCCGAAAGAAGAATGGAGAAATAAGGCTGTGTGTGGATTTTAGAAATTTAAACAAATCATCCTTAAAGGATAATTATCCACTTCCTAAAATGGGTCATATCCTGCAGAAGGTGGTTGGAGCTTCTAGGATGTCAATGATGGATGGATTCTCTGGTCATAACCAGGTGGTTGTGCTTCCAGAAGATCAAAAGAAGATTGCTTTCACCACACCATGGGGTACATTTATGTATGCCAGGATGCCTTTTGGATTGATTAATGTAGGGGCCACTTTTCAGAGGGCCATGGACATTGCTTTTGTTGGGGAAAAAGATAAATTTATGGTAGTCTACCTTGATGATATCACTGTATTTTCAAAGAATGATACTGAGCACATTGAACATCTGCGCAGAACCTTTGAGAAATGCAGAAGGTATGGTCTCTCTCTAAACCCTCAGAAGTCTTTATTTGCATTAGAAGAGGGAAAAATTTTGGGACACATTGTGACTAAAGATGGGGTGAAGATAGATCCTAAGAGGGTAGAGGTTATAAATGGTATTTATTTTCCCAGAAATAAGAAAGAGGTACAAGTATTACTAGGGCGCATCAATTTCCTGAGAAGGTTTATCCCTAACTATGCTAAAATAGTTAGACATATAACGTACATGCTGAAGAAAGACAATAAAGTTAAATGGTCCCAGGAATCACGAGAGGCCTTTATCAGGATCAAAAATGCTTTTGCAGAAGCCCCTGTGCTAGCTGGACCAGATTATGCTAAACCTTTCATGATCTTTTCTTTTGCATCACCTCATATAATAGCAGGAGTTTTATTGCAGAAAAATGAGGAGGGGTATGAGCAGCCCATAGCTTTCTTCAGTCAGGTGCTCTGTGATGCAGAATTAAAGTAAAACATATTAGAAAAGAAAGCATATGCCCTAGTGAAATCCCTCAAAGCATTCCACATATATATCTTGCAATCCCATATCATTGCATTTGTGCCTACAGGTGCTGTAAAAGATATTCTTATTCAAGGGGATAGTGAAGGAAAAAGGGGGAAGTGGATTGCCAAGATACAGGAGTATGACTTAGACATCTGCCCTACTGAGCTGATCAAAGGACAAGGGTTGGCCAAGATCCTGTCTGAATCAAACTATCAAGCTTTGGGTATAAACTTGTCCATAATAGCAAGTGAGGTATCTGAGGAGAAAGAAGAGAGACAGGGAATTGGAGTAGCTACTTCAGAAACACATATAAAGTACCTCACCAGTCAGTGGTACAAAGAGATAGTAGAATATCTCCTCACACTCAGTTGCCCTCCAAGCTGTGATAAAGCTAAATACAGAATGCTAAGATTGAAATCACAGAAGTACATAGTCGCCAATGGCCGACTATACTAGCGAGATCCCTCAAGCATCCTACTCCTGTGTCTCATAGAGGATGAGGTAGAGAGTATTATATCTAAATTTGATGAAGGAATCTGTGGGGGTCACTACACCTGGAGGGCCACTACTCACAAGATCTTGAAGGCTGGTTTTTATTGGCCCAAGATTTTTGGAGATGTTTTTGCCCAGGTTAGAGCTTGTGAGAAGTGTTAGAAATTTGCCGAAAGACAGAAGCTGACACCTCTGCCCATGATTCTCGTGCACGTGGATGAACCATTCTGACAATGGGGAATTGATTTCATAGGTGAAATACACCCTCCATCAAGTGGTCAGCATAAGTGGATTTTAACTGCCACTTATTATTTCACTAAATGGATGGAATCCATACCTGTGAGGAATGCCACAGATATTGTGATAATAAATTTCATGGAAGAAAACATCATATCCAGGTTTGGCTTCCCTGCCAGAATAGTGACTGATAATGCACAGGCCTTCAAGTCTACAAAGTTTGTAAGCTTCTGTCAGCAGTATAACATCACACTAAGTCACTCTACAGCCTATTATCCACAGGGAAATGGCTTGGCAGAGTCTTCTAATAAAACCCTGGTGAGAGCATTGAAGAAGGCTATAAATGAAAACCAGAAAAATTGGGATTCCCAATTGAAATTTTCTCTATGGGCCAATAGAATTAAAAGCAAGAAAGCAATTGGGAAATCCCCATATGAATTGGTATATGGGAGGGCAGCAGTATTTCCTATTCAATTAGCCCTACCAGTAGCCCAATTCATGCAGGAAATTCAATAAGAGCCTGATGATGTGATCAGGAGAATAAACCAGCTGGTGGAATTGGAAGAAACATGCAATCAGGTGAATCAAAGACTAACAGAGTATCAGGAGAAGATGAAATACATTTTTGATCAGCATGCTAAAGGCAAGAATCTGCAGATTGGTGATCTGGTGCTCAGATGGGACATCCAAAGGGCTGAAAAAGGAAAACATGGTAAATTTGATCCACTTTGGTTCGGTCCTTTCAAGATTGTGGAACAGGGAGGTAACAATACTTTCAAGTTGGAAAATTTGCAGGGTGACTTGCTTGATGCCCCTATAAATGGTTAGTTTCTTAAACCCTACTTCCAGTTCTAATTCAGGCAGAGATAGCCTGATGTATTATACTGTATATTAGTTTGTTTTCACCCTTGTTTGAAATAATGTGGGTATCATGATGAATTATGAAAAGGAAAGGTAGAAGTGCTGAAGAGCAGAGTTTGCGCAGAATATTATCAGAGGGTTTGCGAAGTTCTCGACACGCTCAAGGATGAACGTGTCGTCCCCAGGTGGAGCCGATGTTGATCATATCATCATCCGACTGAAATTTTCATAAGCATTCTGGCTTAAACCTTTCAAACCCCCTCTTTTTCCTTGAGAAATTCGTTTTTTGCCTATCACTACCTTTTCCTAGCCTAAAAATCACATTAAAAATGGCCAAAACCCACATTAGAAAATATATAAGCTTTGGCACCTTTCAGCCCTAATCCCTTAGTCCTTTTCTCCATGTAACCTGAGTACCAGACCAGGCGCTAAACCCAGAGGTGCTCATCATACACATATACATATCGGGTGTGTGTATAACCGTCGATCTGAAAAGATCCGATGGCATTTGCAGGTCTTCATCGCACCCGTGGCCCATTCTGTTCATTGTTCAGATCGCCCGATCATCATCCGATCAACCTGCAAATCTACGGCCAGGAACCCATCCGTCCTTGTGGTCCCCGCAGCAGCATATTGTTCAAACTGCCCTTGCTTATCGCACCGCTCTTGGATGTACAGGGCGGTATTTTATTTTTGGGAGCGATCTGAAAAAATACCGAGAGGGGGGGGTGAATCAAAGATGAAAAGTGATGTAGAGAATCTTTTCATTTTTCCTTGCGTTTAAACCCATATGCTACTTTAATGAATTAAACTCGCGTATACACGCAGACATCAGGAAGGAAACTCACGTATTCCCAGAGATCTAATTATGCATTTATCTTTTAACTCAGATCATTACATCATTCATTCATCAGATATTTAGAAAAATGTAAACAAGAGCAGTAAGAACAGAATAAATCCTCACACACATAAGAACACCAGGATTTAAGGTGGAAACCCAATTTGGGAGAAAACCACTGCTGCCGTCGTCTCAGTCTTCAAATTTTATTATATAGAGAAAAATTCTTACAACCATGTACTGGTGCAGACTCATACCAGCACGCAGGCACCCACCTGCAGAAGGCTACAACCTTCTCTCGTTTACCAGCCTTTCCTGGAAGGGAGCTACCACCCCCTGCTTCTCGTTTACCAGCCTTTCCTGGAAGGGAGCTACTACCCCCTGATATTAGCACCATCTTCTACTCACAGAAATATTCTACATACATACTGAAGGCTTCAACCCTCAGAACCACTGCAAACCACGTTTCATTAATTTTCAAACTGGATCAAACAGCTCCAACACAAGCCTTTACTTATCAATAAACAACCTTTGCCCAATGCATCAAACAGAACAGTGAAACCACTGCAACCAGAATACCAGAGATAACCCAGACTTTAGAATAAATATGCAGAAACACATTCAACCTTGAGCAACCATAAGATCAGATATCATATTCGCTTTTATTGAATCAGACCCGCGTATATACGCACTTTTTATGAAGAGAACCTGCGTATACCTCTGTGATTTTACCAAAATAACCCTAACTGTCCATACGCGATTTTGCTGAAACAGATCCGTGTATACACACGCTTTTCATGAAATGAACCTACGTATAGATCTATAAAAGATAAAATTTTCACACCAGATCGGATCTATGAACTTACCCAAATTTCTTCAAGTTCTTCAATAGATTTGTGCCAGGTCTTCATCACTTCTTTTCAGATCATCCAAAAGATTCACCATTTCAAGATCTAAAGATCTTGAACCTTCATCATGTTCATAGATGCATCATAGATTCAGATCTACCATTTAAGAGCAGAGTTCAACTATGCAGATATACTTCAGAGTGAAGTATTCATTAAATCCCAGACACATGCACACACCTTGCACAATGAATTTCTTCCCCTTATATAGATTTAGCCTTTTTCAATACCATGAGTCAAAACCACATTACTTCCGATGGTTTTTCCTGGACGGGATCAAATAGACAATCCAGCGCTCAATACAATGGGTCAATACCATGGTAATGCCCCTTGGTATTCTAATTTTGGAGTGCAAAAGACCATACATGACTTGGCACGTAATTTTCCGCGTGCATACGCGACTTCCCTTAGACAAATCCGCGTATTCTTTGAGACACACCTTGTTCAGCAATATTCTGGCCCTTACTGATACTTCTTTCTCTGGTACTTCTGAGCAGCTTGTAGAACATCAGATTTGCATCATTAACAAGTTCATCAAGTCAGGAACAACTTCATCAATTAAGTTTCCATCATCTTCATCAAGTGGGTTGCCATCAAGGACAACACTCTGAAACATATTGCCAACAATTCCATACATCGTATGTTGTGTGCCTCAACGTATGGCTCAAAAATCGCTCTCCATCACACGTTATTGTTCAGCAAAATATACGGAGCGATATGCATTATAGTTGTCCAATCTGGGGGATTCCATCCCCTTAGCCACGCACTACGAAGATGCACGAGCACCCAAGTATCCATACCCCCGGCCCATAGTCCATCGCCCTCCGACGCAGCTTCTGGCCGTTGATCTCGTTCTGAGATCGAACGTCCAGATTATCGGCATGCCCGCCGTGACCCGGCCTTCTCCACGTAACCCCGTCTCCACGTGTTTGTCACATAAGCTCCTCCCGTTATATATTCCATTCATAAGTCAAAATTTCATTGTTTTACGTTAAAAACCTCCGCCCCGCCTATCCGCCATAGTTCCACCGTGATTTTTCGCTGCCACCGCATTCTTCCACTGATTTATCATGCCGCGTCGCCACACCATTATCCCCGCCACCTTCACCATCCCCACTGCATCGCCATCCCCATGCATTTGTTTTCTTGACAATTTTGCGGGTTTTGCAGGTTTCCAGCGGCAGAAAACTATCATGATTCACCATCTCTATTACTGTGATAGAGGACACATCAAAGGACTATTTTCAGGAGTTGAAATTATGAAGAAAGGCCCGGGAAGATATGCCGACAAGACTTCCATTAAAGAAGCAAGGTTAAATTCTGTCAAACCCTCCAGAGTCATTCAAAGCACAGGTTGCACAGATGGAGACATTAATGGAGCAGCAGAGAAATATCAGTGAAGGATCAAGAATTCAACATTCAGCACTGAATATCTTAAACCATAATTCAGAGTTAGAAGGCAAAAGGTACCCCTCGTAGATAAAATACCTCAAGGCTTTCTTTTCAGCACCATTTTCTTTCAGGAAAGGACGGAATGTTTATGTGATTTTATTGCTTTGCCGTGTTCCTAGAGAGATTTCTACCCAGTGCATTTATTTTAGTTAGCAGGCCACAGAGTACAAACAACATTACAAATTCATCGAGCAGTATGGGCGTGCACCTCTCCGCCATTTTGTTTTAATGAGACAATTAAATGTTCATCACCTACTCCATTTTTCGAGCTTTCTTGTTCTCCTATAAAGCTCCCAAAGAACAAATGATTTAGGGTTCCATATTTTATCAGAAAATTATGCAGTGAAAGGAGTTTTGTATAAATTTTTGTTGAACTCTTGTATGAAGGTTCAAAGCCCATAGGGTCTTAGTGAGGAGGAGTTCCATCTGTTAAAGAGGATTCTGGTCTTTGGTATTTCACAGTCTGTAACTTTCTCTTATGTGTTATTTAAATAGATCATTTCATTTCATCCATCTTTCCTGTATCATGTTTTGGAATGCGAGTGGCTCACTTATTTTTGGTATGGATTTATCCTAGTTGATACCCATGCTCGAATTAGTCAAGCGCTTTAAATATGGCTCATGCATGATATTTTGTTCCACTATTCAGCTAAACCATATTTCTGCTATAATAGTTTCATTGGGAGGGTGTTTTTAAAATGCTATTTTTATGTATGGATTCTTAGATTGGTAAGCCCATGCATGGTGATATTGTGTATCTGGATATTAGCTCAATGATAACTAATATCTTCTCAATATTTCTTTCACTACATACACCTTATGATAACTTATTTCTGTGAGGTATTTCTGAATTGGCCCTCTTTGTAGTAAGTTGTCTCTGAATTGTCTGTTGCTTTTATATTGGAGTTTTGCACGTTGCCTCTGCAATATTCTTTCCTCTGTGTCATTTTCTAAAGGTCTTGGTCCCATTCAGATTAATATTCTCGCGAAGAGATATCACGAGAGCTCTTGTTGATAACTCTTCGTTATATCATATGCTCCTTGCTATATAAGATGTCCTAGGCACCGGTCTATCACAACTCTAAGCCGTTCCTTAGAGCTACAAAACCATCATTATCATGAGCCATTGTTGGATTTTTCATCACACTTGAGATTAGGGTTTGAAGACTTGAAGGAAGATTGTAGACATCTTGGAGTGAGAAACCCTTTCTCCTTTTAAGATGACACTTTCTCAATGAGCTCCTCTCAGCTCAAAGATGAACTTCTACTTTCAGCAGATCCAAGACCTCATTGGTTTTGGAAGACTATTGTTGAGAGGGAGGTCTCAAAGAAAGATCTCATTAGAGGTGCACTTCAACACACCCTGGAGTGCAAATATTTTCTTCCTTTCTCACAGGAGCAGATAGAAGATGGAGGACATCTTCGGATGGATAACATATCTCATGCTTGTGTTGGAAATTCCTTGAGCCATACACATCATGATGGGAGGTTTTTTCATACCACTTATTTGGGTCCTTATGGGGTCACATTGATCCTTGAGAAGCTTTCATTTAAAATTCCCATGGAGTGCAAAGACAGGAATTTGTTTTGGGAGGTTGGTGGCTTTCATAGGAGGAGAAACAAGATGAAGATAAGGAGAAGACATCCACAAGTGGTTGAGTGGATGTGGTTGATGAGCAAGGAGCTGGGAGGCTACTTGCAAATTTATGATACTGGGCAACAGGAGGCTTGGCTGCGCTGGTTACTCTTGAAAGAGTTTGGCCATCACTTGGCATACGCTCTTCCTAAGAGTAGGAGGATGGAGGAGAGATGGCAGGATGCTTACATCATTGGGCAGCATAGAGTATGGAAACATGGTGTTGATGTGGTACTCATATCATTCATTGTGTCTTCATCACATGAGTTGCATGATGGAAGTATGGGGAGGCAACAAAATCTTTTGTTGCTTTTCTTGGGAGAGCAAGAGAAGATTTGATCTTACACTTTGCATGATGTTGCAAGAGGAGGAGATGGCATTATCTCCTTGGCCTTATATTATCAAGAGGTGCTTCCACCTTGGGAGGAACTTCTTATTTGCAGCAGAATTACTAGAGGAGTCTTTGACAAGGAGCATGTCAAAGAACAGAGCTTTATATTGACAGGAGCTTATTTGCATGAGCTCACAGCACTATCACTTTGGAGCAGGAATTTATGGAAGGAGTGTCCCCAGGATCACTTCACTTTGGATGCAATTGGTGAACAAGGAGGAGGTGAGGATGATAGAGTAGTGGATAGAGGCATCTATCACTATGACATATTCTTCTTGACTTGGATTCCCAAGCATGGGAAGGATGATCTTTTTACAGCACATGGTTCATGCATCTTCATAGTATGCCAAAACACTATGGAAGACTCACTCATGGATCCATGTACCATCTTACTTCCGGCTTATGGTAAGAATTTTGTTTACACATTCATTGATTTGCATACTCTTACCATTACTATGTAGTGCATTGCTTCACAAGAGGGCAAGCTTTTCACATTGCTCCATGTTCATAATTGGGCCAATCTGTATGATGGAGACATCCATATTTTATATGGCCATGGGAAAGTGTTTTCTTTCATGTATGATAAGTTGGTATACTCAGCCATTTGCTATATATCAGTAGATATCATGACATACATCACCACCCATGTAATACAAAACAACTTGCCATGTAATTTTCTAAAGCAACAGTTTGGAAAACTACGCTGTCACTATTGGGGAAGCTGTTGGTACCTCCTTGCTCCACATGAAACCTTCAACATTTTCTTAATTTTTTTTCTGATCATGACTTCATTTGCTGATATGGATCTGATTTGTATTGGAGGCATGATTATGAGAGAGACACATGAGTTGGATGTGTCCTTGAGGGGAGAGAATTTCCAAATTTTCTGCACTACATGTTCCAATGGGAGCAGGGGAGGAGATATGGCCACCACAACCACCTATTTTTTTTCTTTTGAGGTGCGCCATGAGTTTGATAGCCATCCATTGCACAACCATGGGAAATTATTTGATCATGTATTGTTGAGACATTCAACCATTTATTCTTCATTGGTAGATGTGATGAATTTTATATGTTACTTGCCATACTATTTTTTGAAGTTGCAGTGGATGAGACTACGCTGTGTCCTTTTGAGACATTGTTTGTATCATGTACCATCATGTAAAACTTTCAGAAAAATTCTCATTAGGATTTTCTATGATGATCATGTCGCATTCATCATGGATGGAATATTTTGGGCCAGCTTGTTCTTCAATGTTGGAGAAGAAATCTTTGGAGGACTATTCTTCATTTTGCCACTTGATGGCAATACTTTTGCAGCCCAGGATCAGCACACACTCTACACTTGTCATAAGTGGAGAGAAGGACAGCTTGGGGTAGGCTATGATGCTTTCCATGTTCAGATTTTCAGCCCACCTTCACTTCTGGAGCTTGAGGTGGAAGGAGATTTCTAGGAGTTGCCATGTTGGGAGGTGACTCATTTTGTTTGGATGATTGCTTGGGGATGGAGGATCCATTTGGGGAAGATGATTTCCCAAAAATTTTCAGTCTCCATTCCTTGGGAACAACTTCTCAGTTCTATCCTTTCAGTTTCTTGAGGACAAGCAACATTTGGGAGGGGAGGACTGTAATATTCCAAATTTTTCCTTCAATAAATTGGAATATTAATTTTTGCTATTTTCACCTAGGAGTTGAATAATTGGGTGAGAAGGCCCATTCATAATAAAAACATGGATAAAATCCCTCTAGTATGGAAAGGGATCAGCTTTGGAACTAGATTTCACACCCTCATGTGTGAAAGGAGACATTTGCAAAGAGGCTAGGTCAAGTTTGACCAAGTCAAACAACGTAGAGGTATGAGGTGGAAAGCATCTTATGGGATAGCACAGAGAAAGAGAAGGGAATATTCATTGAAGGAGGAAACCCTAATAGAGTGGGACCCATGGAGAGGGAGCTCTCATGTGTTTAAAAGGAGGGCAAGGAAGCCATTGTTTCACATGCATATGATTATAGATTTCTTGTCTGTTAAGACTATTGGCATTCTGTAGTTGTTCAGCTGAGTTGCTGTGCTGCTTAGCACAAGGATTTTCTGATTAGGAGTCCTTATCCTTTCTTGAGAAGCCTCTTGAAGGATTTGTACTGATTTTCCTCACATTCAGGCTTGAGGCCAAGCATCCTCCTCCAGGACAACGTTATTGCTGCAGCAACATAATTCTATGTTGTAGGGTGTTGCAGTGAGGAGTCACAACACCTCTTCCATCACTTGTTTTTCAGAGGGAGAGTCTTTATTTACTTTGGAGGATCATTTTGGAGGACATTAAAGCTTATTGCATATCTTGGCATTGGGCCAACTCATTCCCTTTCCCCTACAACGCAGGTTACCCTCTTATACTACGTTATTCTGTCATACAGTAATTTGGCAAATGGAGGGATTGCAAGGTTATTGAGGGTGAGATCTCAAGTGTAAGGATCAGCCTTCCACTTAGGAGATCCATTGGAGGAGGTTTACTTCAGATCATTCATCATATTGAACCTTCTCTATGTATTTCTAGTTTCTAAGTTGCAGCTACTGCCCAGCAACTCCGACATTTTTGCCATTTTGTATATTTCAGTCAATCCTTCCAAGGATTGATGTATTATTGTTTCCAGGGGTTAAGATATTTCTCCCCCTATTTTATTTGAGTTGTATATTGTCCTATTTATGTATTAACATCATTTTGCAGCAGTTTTCCATAATAGACTGTGTTGTCATAGCCAAGGGTTTCACATATGTAACAGTGTTCTTCCATTTCTTGTACATGTATTGTTGAGGCTTGCATTACCTTGCTTTAGTGACTCTTTCCTCAAGGAATTGTACTATTTTTCTAATTTACTACACATTTTTTGGCTATTTACATATTCATGTGCTCAGGCTCATCAAAATAACGCTGTTGCTGCATTATAATTTCTTGCCTTTGTTGCAATCCCTTCATCGGGCATTTTCTGAGGACAACTAGGTGTGGGAGACCTGTTTAACCCACCTAGAGGGATTTCTTTGTAGCCTCCTCTTGGATTTTGGACTTATATACTCATATCTAAGGGATCCAGGTCCTAGTTTCAATTCCTGTAGCAGCCATTCCTGGAAAATGCATTTTCTAGTCATGCCTTACTAGCATATCCCAATTTGGAATATTACACATTTGTTCTACGTTAGGTCCTCTTGCTGATTCTCCTCCTTCCTCAACCATTTTGATATGTTGTTCTTCTAATTTTTCTTCCTCAGTATCAATTTGTTCAAAGAGAGGTTGTTCTTCTAATTTCTCTTCCTCTTGAGGCTTTTCAGGGTCAATTTGTTCAAGTAGAGGTTGTTGGGTTCTTTTATGAATCTCTTTTACTATAGAAGATTGAGGTATATGTTTAAGAGTAAGTATCTAGCCTGATTTTTGTTTTTCCTTAAGTTCTTCTATGGTAACTTTTCCAAATTCTCGGTGCTGTAAATTCAACTCTCTAAATTTTCGCTCCTAATGGTGGGTTTTTTAGTTTTCGATGGGGTTTTACTAAATCTCCTTTTTCATCCGTAGGTCTAGACATAAGGAATCATGGCTTAACAAAAATAAGAATTGAAACTAAATCTATGTTTTAGTTTTTTTTTAGATTTGTTTTTGTTTTTTTTTTTTTTTTTTTTTAATCCTTCTAGTTTCACCTCCCCGGTAACGACGCCAAAATGTTTGGTCCAATCTGCTAGTGTAGATTAGGCTTCAATTTCCTATCAATCCGAGTAGGTACACTTCGAGGTAATTATCTAAAATATATAGATCTAGAATGATTTGGTCTCATAAATGAGGGTTCGGTGTAATAGGATTCAATACTCTTTTACAAGAGTTTTTTCCTTGTCTCCTTCCACACCTAAACACCTTCTTAAACAAAACAAATCTGATTTCCTAAAAACAGATTTCTATTGTTTGTCTGAGATTCTCTAGTTCTTTTACAAGAACTCAATTCATAGAACCTCTTCCAAGTCTTAAATCAACACACTTATCAATCACAATCATTCAAGACATCAAGCAAGGTAAATAGTCTTGAAATCAACCAATAGCTAAGTCCTTTTACAAGGTTCAATCATTAGACTACAAGTTGAGCTCTGTAACTAAAACCATGATCATTAAACATAAATGATAAAATTAAGCTTTGAAACATGAAATAGTAACCACAATTCTCAATTCAAAGACTGATATCAATTGAATCTTCTTACAAAGATATTTCACAAAAGACCCACTTGAATGACAAACAAGGATCAAATGCATAAATGACCATGGAGTAGGTACACCAAAAAACCAAACATGAAGAGAAGTTTATCAGAAATTATTGATAAGATAGGGAAAAAGGTGAGGTGAACTGGATAGAAACGAATGAACTTAAAAGGGCTATAGAGAACTTAGAAGACAAACACTTATGATTGTCTTAAATGCACTCCAAACATCTAAGCTTTTGGGAAAATGGCCAGAGAAGGTGAAACCATGAGTTGAACTACATGATGACTACAAAGGAAGGATTGAGAAGGTGCTACTATGTGCAATCATCCCAATTTTTTCCAAGGTGAATGTGTCATTGCCTCAAAGAGAAAAGGTGTAAAGAATATCAGTGGGAAAGGTAAATTCAAGGTTTTTAGTAACCTGGTATCAGAAGTGTCAGGGAAGGTAAAATGGTAAGCCAAACTCCATGATGAAAGCAAAAGGATTTGGAGGATGTCACTATTTGTTCAGATTCCATACTTGTCAAAAGGATTTTGTCGTGCCAAAATGATCAAAAGATGGTTTAAACCCTATGGTGCAGGAAAAGGAGTGTTGTGAAGGTGTTGCCTTGTGTTTGAGTCCCAAAGGTGTCAAGAGAAATTTTTCATGCCTCCATGACTAAAATGGAAAGTCAAAATCATCATTTCAGTAGCTTGCATACAAACAGTGTAAAAGAGTTAGTGAGAAAGGAAAAACGAAAGTGACATTGAAAACATTAGAAATTGGGTTTCATGATTAAATCAAAGTTCCAAAGGCTATAAAAACACATCTAACACTTCAACGAGTCATTTTTGCCTTGTAAAATTGATTAGATCATTTAGGAGCAAACATTTTGATTTTTCAAGTCAAAACAGGCAATGTTTTTGTGGCACTGAGTGCTCAAGTTGGCGCTGCGCACCTGGAGTCGGGCACTGCGCCCTTGGCAAAAAATTCCATGTATTTTCTTAAAGCGTTGCATGCCTGGCAGAGCATTGTGATCTTGCCCGACAGCTCGATAAGGAGACCTTGGTACTGTGCACCTGGACTAAACGCTATGCCCTCGGCATAAGCACTCTGCTCATGACCTAGGTACTGCGCACTTTTCCAAGAAGGCTTCTAAGCCCTACAAACGCTCAAGACACCTGAAAATTGTTCCAAACTCCTACCAAAGGACCTCCAACCAGATTATAGGGTAAGTACAATTCATCAAGCCCTTCTTCAAGCATTTGTGGTGATTTATAATTAAAGGAAATTGAAGACCTAAGAAGGAACCCTAGATTTGAACTTAAAAGCACTGTTTAAATACTCCTTCATCTGCCTGCAAAGGGAAGTCATGTATAAACATAGATATTTCACTGGTAGAGGTTTCCTATTCACCTAATTTGTCCCTACACTCATCCCACTCATAACACTTAGCCCCTTACATTAAAAAAGCATTGACATTACATGCCCTCTTTCCTATCAGTTTTACATTAGTGCAAGGTGTTTTCAAGATAGATTTTAAACAAGCAGCTGAGGTTGTCATTGGGTTTTTCCTGTCACTCAACCTAATATACATATACCCTCACTCATTCATCTCACTCACTTATGGAGCTGCCTTTTTCATCACCATTCCATTAACCTCTTCCATATCAATTTGCATTTACAGTCTTAGGGTTTTTCAAAGGCGAAGTGTTCAAAATGTTAGAGAGAGAGGAGAGTGGTAGTGGAGGAGAAGGCCAAATGCCAAGGATGCAAGGGCACAAGGGTGGAAATATCAACAGGTTTGAACCACTCAACACTATAGAGCTAAATGCATCTCCCTTAATTTTCTCCTGCTTCCAAAATGTAGGCTGTTATGAATTTTGTAAGAAGGTACAGCAGGTGCAAAACCACCTTGAGCTAACTAGGATTTTCATACTTAACTTGCATGAGACACAAGTTAACCTTGCAGGGGTAAAATTTGAGTTTTCTTTAGATGCTCTTACCAATGCCACTAGGATCCCAAGTGTAGGTGAGAAATGGTTCAAGCAGGCCAATCTTGACATGAGCTACTATGAGCCGTACTTGAAGCCTAGATAGAAAGACCATAATTAATCTATCTTTCCTTTCTCTCACTTGATGGAGAGATATGAACCTATGATGAGGATCATTATTAAGTATTTTACATGTGAGGGAAGGTTCTCCAGGCTTTAATCCTATCACATTAGGTTGCTTATGCACTTTACTAGGGTTAGGATGTTACACCTACCCTATTACCTCTACAGAAGCATTGAAAAAATGTCCTATATTGTACAAAAGAGATACTATCCCCAGTAGATGCAAAGAATATTTCACCACTCCCTTATTAAAATGGTTGTGATGCATCAATTGCAGCAGAAGGGTATTCCATTGGAAATTTTTGAATTTTTTACTGTTTTGGAGGGCCAAAGGCGCAGCGCCACTAGCGTTGTGCTCTTTTTTGGGGTACTATTTTGAGGAATGGATTAAATTTTTGGAATCCTTAGTCCACAGACATCATCCAAAAAAAAATTAGATTATTTGGAGTAGAACTGGTACTCCAAAAGTGCCAAAAACACCCAAACAATCACCTTTCTGCCCTATTTTTAGAGTTGGTGTTGTGCCCTGAGTAGTATTGGGAGATTTAGTTTTTGAGCAGGTAAATTAAGTCCAATAAGAAAACTAAAGGCAGTTTGGTAATTTAGATTGGACAAGCTTTCCAATGATCTATCATGGAGCTCATTTGGACACCTGGAAGGCCTCAAAAGTTTGGTCACAATACAAGCAATTTTTCTGGTGTAGGCACTACACCCTTGCCTACAAAGTCAACAAAAGACACAAATTTATTGAAAAAAGATATTTTTTAGGACTTTTAAGGAAAATCACTCCTAGTTAGCTCAGAATTTATGTTTGAAGTTGTTTTGCATTTATTAAGTTAGATATTTTGTGCCTTGGGCCTTGCATGGTCTCTTTGGACAAAAAAGGCATTTATGATGTATTAATGACATTTTTGAAACCCTAGTTAGGGTTTTCATCCTCCTTGCTAGTTAAATATTGCATTGAGGCCTCATTGTACATGTTGGTTGATTATTGAGAAAAATATCATAGACTTGAAGATTGAGGAGAAATTAGCTTTGGACTTTGTGGATGTCTTCATTTGCATGATAATGGGGCAAGCACACTTGCAGGATTAATGAACATATTTAATGGTGATGTCTTTCTTATTTAGTCTTTGTCTTCTTATGTTATCATTTAGTTTCATCTTTCTCATGCTTTACGACAGAAATTTTAGGCTAAGAAATGTTTTTTAGAGGCACCTTAGCTCTGTCTGCTTCTATTGCTTATATGTTTTCCTCTGCTAGGTCAGATTAGAGAATTCTTAAATGCTCTCTAGTTCCACTTATGCTTGTTTATCTTAAGAATTATTTGTTTGAGCCAATGTCAAGGTATTTTATGGTTAGCCCTACTCTTTGATGTAACTTAATCATTGTTTCTGAGATCTTTGCTTTGAAGTATTGCTAATTAGGGTTTAGCTGAAGAGGTTTAAGGTTTGCCTTGCCCTTTTGTTCATCTTAAATGGTTGATTTGAGGGTCTTTGTAGTTTAATTAAAGAAATTAGGATTTACCTACTCTTTTATTATTACTATATTTTTTCTTAGATGTTTTATTTTCCTGAAGTTGAAATCACTAGAAGACTTACAAGTTTCTTGCCTTCTATAGTTCACTAGATTGTTGTCTTAATGATTACTTGCTAGGGTTTGGTCAAGGAAGTCATTGGTATGCTCTATATTTGGTTATTTCTTTATTCATAGTTGTTAGTATGAATTCTTTGTCGAAGCGTACGAAAAAGAACCACTTTAGCTACGCATAACTAATAGCCCTAACAACAATAATGGCTGCAAAACATCTTCAGATCTGCAATTAGTAGTTAAAGTGCCGCAACAAACAGATCTATAAATGGAAAGACATTAAGCAGTAAAGTAAAGAGTTTGCTCCATGCATCCAACAGACAAGACAAGAACACGATTTTTGAATGAATTTTTATATTACAGGGCACCTGGGAGGAAACAAGAAGGTGTATCCAGATCTCATCAATGGGATGGGTTCTTTGTAGTCCTCAGCACTTCAGATCTAAGCTTTCTCTCTCTTGTAGATGTAGAAAACCCAATGTAGAAGGTAGAGCTCAATGGGAGCAACAATGGCAGAAAATGAGATCGAGTGTATAGATCCAGAGTGATCTAGTATGCAACAAAAGGTGAAGAATGAAGGGGAAAACCCTCCTATTTATAACAAAATATTGGGTCATTCTAGATCCTGGTGCATGATTAAAATAATGTTAACCAAATCTAGATCCACCTCTATGGAATATTTTATTATTATTTGTTGGAGGGAAAGGGACTTTGACTTGGGTCAAAATCCCTTGATTAGTGAAGAATAAATAAATAAATGATTTATTTATCTTTGTAAGGAAGTGGTTGGGATATAATCAAATAAATAATGATTTATTTGATTAATGGTGGTTGATTTGGTCATCTTTAACAAGGAATATTATTTAAATAATTATTCCTAGAAAATAATAAGATAACTATGGGTTTATCTCATTAATTTCTTTGTTTTTGGGTTAAACATGACCGGGAATAATAATTAAATTATGGTTTAATTAATTATTCCTTTTGGGGTTTCCTAATTAACATAGTGAAAGCAGTTTTACTTGGGGTAAAACTGGTCTTACATGGTGTACTTGGGTCCATCTAATGATGAAGAGTTAGATGACCAAAAAATGGTGTAACAATAGTGATCATCAAGGCTATTCTTGTTAAAGTATTTGTTAAAGGATTCTTAACTACCCTTTGCACCTACTACGTTCACAATTTAATGTTCACTTCACTCACATAAGCTTTTATATCCATTTGGCTTTGTTAGACTTGCCTTGTGATATACCCTTGACCTATTTTTGTACTTCTCAAGACCTTTTGTAGACTCCATAGCCCAATGGTTTAAACCTCTCTCACTCTATCTATTCTTCTTGAAAACCTACCGAACCAAACAAACAAACAAACAAACCCTAACCACTTACAACTAAACCTAAATCAAAACCCCAAAATAAATCAAGTTACATCTAATACACATTTATAGAGAGAGCCCTCTCTGAGTCCAGGAAAGGCTAGGTTCTAGGGCTCCAAAGACTGGTTTGATGTTACCCTTGTACATTTAGTCTTTCCAATATGACAAATTATGGGGACCTAACATAATGGTCATCACGGTGGGACCTGAGTCATTAACATCCTAAGTATTCCTTAAGGACTCTCAAACCCCTTTCAAACTTAGAAAATCAAGTGTTAGCCAAGAGTAGTATCTAATTGATTTACCATAATATAAAAATGATGACTCAAATAGATAACACCCATTCAAAATCTTATTGTTACATAAAGAACTCATAAAACCCAAAAACATCCTTAGATTAGTATTCAGTTGTTGCTGGTGGACAACAAGCAAATCCTTAAAATAGCAAAAATCATCGACCTGGTGACTCAAATGGTTTTCAGTAGCCCTGTTGACCCCATTATTTCTCACAGACTCTCTTGGGAATGTACTAATCAGTCATAAAAGTATAAAACCCAGTCACTCTTTGTGTGAACTTAGTACCCTTGCAGATAGGTTTGTTTTCAAGGCACTCCTAAACTTTCGGCCTCTCTGCATTATTGGGTCTAAAATGTGGCTTCACAAAGGATAAGCACCAGATCTCGCCCTGACCCGAACCCTCCTATCATAGTTGATGATCCATAAATAATTATGTGGAAAACATCTAGGACTAAAGATTCAACTACTGTTAGGACCATTCACAAAGAAAGTTATGTCCCTGAAAATCTCACAGCCTTGTAAGATCCCCAATTTGACTTATACCATAGAAGAAATATTTTCAGAACTAAGTCTCAAAGTAGGATAGACCAGATAGACCTTGAGCCTATAGATTTGCAGCAAAGTCCTAATAGAGAAGCCTCTCCTTCCACTCCTCCTGATTTTCAGCTTCTCTAAAACTTTGGCTCTTTTCATTCCAAATCTGCTCAATCTTAGTTTCTTGATCCTAGTACATCTTCCACTCCCATTCACACATCCACTGTGCAAACCACTCCATTTCATCCCCCACCTCCTCTCAAAAATCCGCCTCTTACCAACCCCCCTTGGGTTCCTTTACCTCTAATCATGGTAGCATGGTTTGCCCCATTGGTACTACCCCAACCTTTACTGCCTATGCCTCAAGACTACCAATCTAAAATCCCTCACTTTACTAGAGCTGAGTCTACCACTACCCAACATCATGTAGACAATATGAATGATGCATTTGATCACCAAGAAATAGAAGAGGAGACCATAAAAACGAGAATGTTTGCCCAAATTCTAGGAGGAGAAGCAAAGAAATGGTTCAAAAACTTAACTCCTAACAGCATACATGACCTCCCTTCTCGTTATCAAACATACATAAACAAGTGGGAGATTAAGAAAAACCCTCTTCAAATCCTCTCATAGTATAAAAATCTTAAGATAAATGCTGGGGAAAGTGTCCAAGATGACTGCACTAGGTGCAATAGTGTATACAATGCATTCCCACCTTAAATGAAACCCCCACAAGGCCTAGCCTTAGTAAAATTTCCAAAGGGATTTGATCCGGACATGGCCTACCAATTGAGAGAAAGAGATCCCCTAACCTTAGAAGACATGAAAAGGGGAGTTGTGAGTTTAGAAGCCAATCTAATTGAGAAGAGGGCTTGGATGAGGGCAGAGAAGAAGGTTACATACAAATATGAAACCATAGCCATCACATCTGATGATAAAATTGACAGCCTAGTTAGGACAATGGAAAGTATGATGGAGAGAATCAATTTGAATGAGAGAGCACCCCCTAGGGAACACTAATAAAATCCCCAAAACAGAAATAGAAACCAAAAATATAGAAGATACCCTCCTCAAAACAGACCAAGAGACAATGACCAACAAATCAGACCTCCTTTCCAAGAAAAATATGTATATGAAGAGGAAAGAGAGACTCAAGAGCCAGAAGAAAACCATGTAAATATGATAGGTTCTGATAATGAGAGTGATGTTTTTCTCATAGAAGAGGAACATGGTCTATTTACCTCAAACCATGCTGATAGAACATATGAGTATTCTGAATAATACAAGCTAGGATTTGAAAATTCCATCATGGAGGTTCATAGGCAATATTACCTTAGGAGTAATAAAACCCAAGATGCCTCCAAGAAAAACAAACTAGAAACTGTCGTTATGAAAACCCCCTGAAAACACTCCTATGAAGACAACATAAAACACCAATATGATGGCTAAAACTCCTAATCAAAACAAAGACAAAACCATCCAACATAATGGTGACCCAAACTTCCCTAGTACATCGACTAGTGGCCCTGAAAAAACTGCTCTAAATGGCAGTCCAAATAAAACTCATCCAACTAAGGTTGCTGAAAAGACTATGTGTGATAAAACTGATGTAAATATGCCAAAAACACCAACACCTTTCAGTTTTGAGGGAGATATTGCCAAGATCAAAATAGTCATACCCCTTACTGAACTGGTAACTCAAGATGTATATAGATCCCAAGTTTTGAAAGCTTTGAACATAAGAAATGACACAGACACTCTAAATTTAATTGATGATAAGCCAGAATTGTTGTTTGGACCTGAGGTAGAGAGAAAATATCAAGAAGGAGTTGTCCCTCCATTCTATGTTAGCTTAAATATTCATGACGAAATCCTACACAATGCTATGCTAGAATTTGGTGCCTCACACAATCTCATGCCCAAGGTGGTGATGGAGAGATTAGGCCTCGAAATAACCAAACCTTACAAAGACTTGTACTCTTTCGATTCAAGCAGAGTCAAATGTTTGGGTCTAATCAAGGATCTGTGTGTCAATCTAGAACAAATACCTGCCAAAAGCCTAGTCATGGACATTGTAGTGCCTAAAATTCCCCTGAAATATGGCATGATTTTTTCTAGATCATGGGGAGCCAAACTCCAAGGAAACCTCCAAATGGACATGACATATGTTACCATCCCGTTATTTAACCAAACAAGGAGATTTTACCGGGAATCTCACATAAAATACATGGTAAGGAGATAAGATAGGCCAAACAACACCCCTCTTTATTCTATCCATTCAGACCTTGATTCATTTATCTTGTACAATGAAGATGACATTAATGAACAAGTAAATGAAAATGAGAAAGATCTAGGCCTACCAGAACAGTCAAACCAAACACAAAATGAAGAACATGACAGCCAAAACTCTAGTAGCATTGAACAACATCATAATGGAAAATATGAACTAGAAACACTTTGGAACATGAGCTTCGATGGATCTTGTGACAAAAATAGTTCAGGAGTAGGTGTTTGGATACATAACACCAATGAAGGCCACTCCTGCAAACTAGATTTCCAATGCACAAACAATATTGTAGAGTATGAGACTTTTCTCCTAGGATTACACTTATTGAAAAACATAGGAGCTAAAAATATTTCTATTCTAGGAGATTCCAAGCTAATCATTAGAAAAATCAAAGGAAAATATTCAACCAAGAATCCTAGGCTAAGAGAATATAGGAATGCTGCATTAGACCTCCTGAAGACATTTGAGAAATATGAACTTACCTCCATCTCAGAAGCTCAAAACAACCTTGCCAATTAACTAGCCTTTACTACCAACACTTTCCAAGTACCTCATAACAATGAAAAATTCATGCTAAAAGTCAAAAGAAAACCTATAATACTTGACAACGTAGATTATTGGCAAGTGTTTAAAGGTGATAAACAAATTGATGATTTTCTGCAATCTAAGAATTAATTTTTAATACCAAAACTGAGCTTGGACCATGAACAAGACTTCTCTAATGAAGAACAAACACCCAAAACAGAGCCATTTCCTACTGCTGACATAAATCTGATAGAACACTTTCATAAGGCAGAATTTTCTAGGGACCCAGATCAAAAATACCTTGAGGTGTTGCAATGAAAAGATAACTCATTACCAAGAGTTCTTGCCCCCTTAGAAGAGTTTTTTTACTTCAATGATGTTACTAGGAAGCCAAAAATGGAAACCACCGAAACTAATGTAGAGGAATGTAACATAGGTAGTGTAGAAGAACCCAAAATGATCAAGTTGTCCAAAATTTTGCCACCTCACATAAAACAGAAATACATTGAGCTACTCAAATAATTTAAATATGTGTTTGCATGGGGTTATGAGGACTTGAAGTCCTATGACATGAAAATTATTCAACATAAGATCCCACTCAAGGAAAGCAAAAAGCCATTCAAGAAGAAATTGAGAAGAATAAACCTCTTCCTAGTACCTCTAGTTGAGAACGAAATAAAGAAGATGTATGATGTTGGAATCATAGTCCCACTCAGGTAATCAGAATGGGTTTCAAACCTTGTGTTGGTAAGAAAGAAAACATGGGAGATTAGGCTATGCATAGATTTTAAAAACTTAAACAAAGCCTCCCTGAAAGATAACTACCCTTTACCTAAGTAGGATCATATACTGCAAAGGGTGGTAGGCTCTAAAAGAATATCATTGCTTGATGGCTTTTCAGGGTACAATCAGGTACTAGTACTTCCAAGTGATCAACACAAAACCGCTTTCAAAACACCTTGGGGCACCTTCATGTATTTTAAAATGCTTTTTTGGTTGATGAACTCAGGGGACACTTTACAAATAGCCATGGACATAGCATTTTCTGAAGACATAGGTTACTTCATAGTGATATACCTTGATGACATCAATATCTATTCTAAAACTGATGAAGAACACCTAGTTCACTTGAGAAAAGTCTTTGAGAAATGTAGTAAGTATGGTCTATCTTTGAATCCTAAGAAAACACTATTTGTTCTTCAAGAAGGAAAACTCTCAGGCCATATCATTTCTAAATAAGGGATAAATATAGACCCCAAAAGGATTGAAGGTATATTACAGATCAGCCACCCTAGGAACATTAAAGAGCTGTAATCTTTCATTGGAAAGATCAACTTCCTAAGGATGTTCACACAAAACATTGCAAAACTCCTAAGAAACATCACAAACATGCTGAAAAGAGAAGTAGGAGTCAAGTGGACCACGGAAGCCAAACAATCCTTTGAATTGGTAAAACAAGCACTTACCCAAACACCAGTTCTAATCAGCCCCGATTTTAACAAGAATTTATTCATTTTCTTTTTTGCATCAAAACACACTATTGTTGTAGTATTTCTTCAAAATAAAATGATGGGACGATAAAAACCCATAGCTTTATTTAGTAAGGCATTGAGGGATGCGCCTCTAAAATATAACATTATGGAGAAACAAGTCTTTGCCTTGATCAAAGCATTGAAAGATTTCAGAGTTTACATTTTTCACTCCCATGTCATTACTTTTGTTCCACATACAGTTGTTAAAGACATTTTGAATCAGGACCTTCATGGTAAAAGGGGTAAGTGGATTTCTATCATCTTAGAATATGATTTAGAAATCAAACCCACTAAATGGATTAAAGGAAAAGGACTTGCCAAACTCATGGCTGAAGCAAATTTTCAAGCACTAAACATAAACATGATACATTCTTTGGATGAACAAGAGGAACTGGTGACTCCACCTATTGAAGAAGCATTCCTGAACTCACTCTGGTATGCTAATATATTGTATGTACTTTTTAATCTAAATTCTCCTCCTGCTTTGTCCAAAACAAAGGATAGATTCTTGAAACAAAAAGCTTTAAATTTCTGCATTCTAGATAGAGCTTTGTATTTGATAAATTTTGTTGGTATCTTGCTTAAATGTTTTCTTTAAGATGATGCAAATAGAATCATGCATGAGTTTCATGAAGGAGAGTGTGGAGGTCATATCTACTAGAAAACCACAACCAACAAAATCCTTAGAGTTGGTTACTATTGGCCTACTATTTTCCCTGATATTCACAAGCTAGTTGCAACTTGCCATAAATGCCAAATATTTGATGGGAAGAGAAATCTTTTGCCTTTTCCTTTGCATCCTATCAGTGTTGAAACTCCTTTTCAACAGTGGAGTTTAGATTTCATTGGATAAATCCACCCTTCCTCATTTTCCCAACACAAATGGATCCTCACTACTACTGACTGTTTCACCAAATGGATAGAAGCCATCCCCTCTAGGAATGCCATTGACTTAGTCATCATAAAATTCCTTGAAACCAACATCTTGTCCACATTTGGCTATCCTAGAAAGATCATCACCGATAATGTTGTTGCATTTAAGTCCAAGAGAATGGTGGAATTTTGTTACAAGTATCGCATCACACTAGGGCATTCTACAACTTATTACCCTCAAGGTAATGGGCTGGCTGAGTCCTCTAAAAAAATTTTGGTGAACATCATCAAGAAGCTGTTGGAAGAGAACATAAATTCATGGCATAGAAAATTAGGGCATGCACTATGGGTTGATAGACTAACCCATCAGTCTCCCTATCAGTTAGTGTATGGCATGGATGCATTTTCCCAACATCCTTGGGAGTTCCAGTTATGAAACTTCTTCAAGGGGTACAATCATAAGAGAATGATATGCAAAGGAGGCTGAACCAAACCATTTATTTGTAGCAGTTAAGGGAAGAAGTTTACAACAGAACACAAACAGTGCAAGAGAACATAAAGAAGGTCTTTGATAGAAGGACCATTTCCAGATTGGAGACAAAGTTCTGAAATGGGATTCAAGGAGGGAGGAAAAAGGAAAGCATGGCATGTTTGAAAATTTGTGGAAGGGTCCATACATTATCCATTCAGTTAGAGGTAACAATGCTTTCTTTTTACAAGAGCTGGATGGAACAGAGTTATTTGGAGGTCCTGTCAATGGCAGGATGCTCAAGCACTATTTTTGTCAAAATTCCTAGTTTGAAGCTTTCATTCATTGTATATAACATTGATTGATGAAAAATCAGAAAAATGAAATACAAAAACATAGAAAAGAAGAAAAGAGGGCAGAAAAAAAAGGGGGGGGAGGGGACAACCCCATACCAAAAAAGATTATTGTCGAAAGTGTGCAAGCCTAAATGCCACTAATGTTGAGAAAAGAAAGTCTTGTTCAGTCATCTAGCCTAATCATGACTGAACATGTTTTAAATTTCTGCTGATAGGTTAGTGAAAGAACACTTGTCAAAGCATTTAAGCTTGACTTGTTAGTAGGTTAGATTAGGAAAAGATGTTGGTTCCCAAAGCATAAATCTGAACCAAAGAAAAATGAGAGGGATGCATAACCAATTCTGAAATCATAGCCCTCATGTTTTCTAGTTTTTTATTGAACAAAAATAATGTCTGTGTGCAGCTTGTCCAAATGCCATAACCCATGGAAAATCAGATTGCTTAATCCTGGTTTGGTCATATTTTGAATTTCATGTCAGTAGTTTAGAGAATAAAGTCTGTCAAATAGCTTAATCTTGATAGAGGAGTAGACTAGGTAGAGAATAAGAGAGCTCATTATCCTAATCTAAACTCTTGGAAGTGATAAGAGTACAAGTAGATAGTTTTTATGATTTCAAAAGAAAAAATGATGTAGTCAAGGGTTTTCCAATCCAAGTGCCCCTGGAAGAAAAAAATGTTAGGAAAAGTATGATGGGTAGGTAGAACTAATATTGAAGCAATCATGTATTTTCATATTTTTGAGATCATAGCTTCAAGAGAGCATCAGGAGAGCATCAAAAAATGAAGGAAGATGGATCTACCAAGTACAAGTAAGGTACTGGTCTTCAAAAATCATGGATCTGAACTCTGAGGTACTGGACACCTCCTCAAAAGGAGTTTCCCTCCCCAAGTGGAGCCATTGTTAGTCATCAGTAATTTTTACTATCTGTAAATGACTATAGATTGGTTCTTGATTTCTAAAAACAAAATTCCCTGAATATTTTGAGTTTTAGAAATCTCACTGCCTTCATTATCCTTATAGGAAAATTTTCAATATTCTATCAACCTTTCCATTTCATGGTCACCTTGCCACTCCTAAAAACTCCTTATGGGCTTGTGCCACTCATCTCCATCCTTTTTCCCTACCTATGACCTCATTACTCTGTTTTTCCCTTGCCCATAACTCCACTTTACATCTAGGGTTACATATAAGCCTTTTCCTTCCCATGTTCACCGGGTTCCTCAAGCATTGATGGTCTCAAAACTATCTCTGTAGGATCTTTAGATAAATCAAGTACAATGGATTTTGGATCTTCAATACACCACTTTGTCAATACTATGTTTTTACACTTGAAGACTCCAAGCCAATTTTCAGCCAAAGACCAGGTCAAAGAATCCTCCCACTAGGTCAATTAGGGTTTCATATGTTCCAAGGTAAATCATTGATGTTTCAGACACTGTTTTTCTTGGTTAGAATTTGGTTTAGAGGTATTGGAATAATGAGACATGGTTACTCAAGAAAAGATCTAAAGGTTTCCAAAGAACACTGCCTTATCAAATCCAAGTTCTGCAAGAGGAAAATGGAAAAACTTGGCACTTATGTAGGAGTGTGAAGAGGTCCATCAGCAGAAGGTGCTGGTAAGGTAGGTGGTCTGCTCTCAAATGAAGACCGCTCACAACAGAAGAAAAAGAAACAAGTTGGTTTTAAGGAGAACTAGGGTTTTGAGCTTAATGACCCACTTGAATGCCAAACAAGGATCAAATGCAGAAATGACCATGGAGGAGGTACACCAAAAAACCAAACATGAAGAGAAGTTTATCAGAAATTATTGATAAGATAGGGAAAAAGGTGAGGTGAACTGGACAGAAATGAATGAACTTAAAAGGGCTATAGAGAACTTAGAAGGAAACACTGATGATTTTCTTAAATGCACTCCAAACATCTAAGTTTTTTTGAAAATGGACAGAGAAGGTGAAACCATGATTTGAACTACATGATGACTGCAAAGGAAGGATTATGAAGGTGCTGTTGTGTGCAATCATCCCAAAGTTTGCCAAGGTGAATGTGTCATTTCCTTAAAGAGAAAAGGTGTAAAGAATATCATTAGGAAAGGTAAATTCAAGGTTTTCAGTCACTTGCTATCAAAAGTGTCAGGGAAGGTAAAATGGTAAGCCAAACTCCATGATGAAATCAAAAGGATTTGGAAGATGTCACTGTTTGATCAGATTCCATACTTGTCAAAAGGAGTTTGTCATGCCAAAATTATCAAAAGATGGTTTGAACTCTATGGTGTAGGAAAAGGAGTGTTTTGAAGGTGTTGCCTTGTGTTTGAGTCCCAAAGGTGTCAAAATAAATTTTTCATGCCTCCATGACTAAAAGGGAAAGTCAAAATCATCATTTCAGTAGCCTGCATACAAACTATGTGAAAGAGTTATTGAGAAAGGAAAAAAGAAAGTGACTTTGAAAACATTAGAAAGTGGGTTTCATGATTAAATAAAAGTTCCAAAGGCTATAAAAAACACATATAACACTTCAACAAGTCATTTTTTCCTTGTAAAAATCATCAGAGCATTCAGGAGCAAAAAGTTTGAGTTTTCAAGTCAAAACAGGCAAATATTTTGTGACGTTGCACGATCAGGTTGGCGATGCACGCTTGAAGTCGAGCATTGCGCCCTTGGCAAACAAAATTGTGTATTTTCTTAAAGCGGTGTGCACCTGGGAGATGGTGTTGCGTGTCTGGAAGAGCATTGTGCTCTTGCCCAGTAGTCTGAACAAGGAGAGCTTGGTGCTACGTGCTTGGACTAAACGTTGTGCCCTCAGCCTAGGTGTTGCGCGCTTGACCTAGGTGCTGCACACTTGGCCACGAAGGCTTATAAGCCCTACAAACGCTTAAGACACCTCAAAATTGTTCTAAACTCCTGCTAAAGGACCTCCAAATAGATTAAAGGGTAAGTACATTTCATCAAGCCTTTCTTCAAAAATTTTTGGTGATTTATAATTAAATGAAATTGAAGACCTAAGAAAGAACCCTATATTTGAACTTAAAAGCACTATTTAAATACTCCTTCATCTGCTTGCAAAGGAAAGTCAGTTATAAATAGAGATTTTTCATTGGTAGAGGTTGCCTAGGTGAATTCACCTAAGTTGTCCCTACACTCATCCCACTCATAACACTTAGCCCCTTACATTGCAAAAACATTGACATTACATGCCCTCTTTCCTATCAGTTTTACATCAGTGCAAGGAGTTTCCAACACAGAGTTTAAACAATTAGTTGAGGTTGTCATTGGGTTTTTCCTCTCACTTAGCCTAATATACATATACCCTCACTCATTCATCTCACTCACTTACAGAGCTGCCTTTTTCATCACCATTCCATTACCCTCTTCCATATTAGTTTCCATTTATAGTCTTAGGGTTTTTCAAAGGCATAGTGGTCAAAATGATAGAAAGAGAGGACAGTGGTAGTGGAGGAGAAGGCCAAATGCCAAGGACGTAAGGGAACAAGGGTGGAAAGATCAACAATTTTGAACCACTCAACACTATAGAGCTAAATGCATCTCCCTTAACTGTCTCCTTCTTCCAACATGTAGGTTGCTATGAATTTTGTGAGAAGGTACATCAGGTGAAAAACCACCCTAAGCTAACTAGGATTTTCATACTTAACTTGCATGAGACACAAGTTAACCTTGCAGGGGTAAAATTTGAGTTGTCTTCAGATGCTATTACCAATGCCATTGGGATCCCAAGTGTAGGGGAGAAATGGTTCAAGCAGGCCAATCTTGACATGAGCTACTATGAGTCATACTTGAAGCCTAGATACAAATACCATAATAAATCTATCTTTCCTTTCTCTCACTTGCTAGAGAGATATGCACCTATGATGAGGATCATTATTAAGTATTTTACATTTGAGGGAAGGTTCTCCAGGCTTTACTCCTATCACATTAGGTTTCTTATGCACTTACTAGAGTTAGGATGTTTCCCTACCCTATTACCTCTATAGAAGCATTGACAAAATGTCCTATATTGTACAAAATAGAGACTATCCCCAACAGATGCAAAGCCTCTTTCACCACTCCCTTATTAAAATGGTTGTGATGCATCAATTGTATTAGAAGGGTATTCCATGGGAGGTTTTCATTGCTCATGAGGTGTTCACCAATCCACAAGGACAACAACAGAAATATGTCCCTTCTTCTTCTCATCATCCCACCTCACCATCCACACATATTCCTTCACCTCAGGACAACCCTCCTACCTCACCCTCTCACAATGCATCAGACAATGAGGGAAATGAAAATGAGTAATAAAATTTCAATGAGGGAGAGGGAAATAATGAATCAAACAAGGAAGAAGAAGGAAATGATGAGGCAAGTGGCACTGAGGGAAAGAGAAATGAAGAAGAAAGAAAAGAAGAGAATTTCAGTAAAGAAGATGCCAATTAGGGAGATGACAATGAAGAATCAAACAGTGAGGGCAGTGAAGCTAATGTCAGTGAAGAAGAAAGCAGCAAAAACAATGAGGTAGAGATTAACAGTGATGATGTCAGTGATTAAACATAGAGCATTGAAGCAAAAGACAGTGATGATTTTGGTACTAATGATGACAGTGGGTCAAAAGGCCATGATAGCAATGGTGATACCAATGATGAAGGCAACCATGAGAGCAGTGTTGATAAGAGCCATGAGGACAGTAAATATACCAATGATTATGGAAGTCATGATGGCAGCAAGAATGAAGACACTAAAATTATCATAATTGAACCTTTTCATTAACTTACCAAAGGGGAAATAGGAATGTGTTTTCTTCCCTCAAGAGGCAAGGGGCCATTCTTTCCACATCAACTAAGAAACTTGATAAAGGTAAGGAGAAGAACATGGATGAGAAAGAAGAAGACAAACATGAGACTGAACAAGAATTTGAACTCATTCATGTTGACAGTGATGATGAAAATGAGGCAAGGATCTCAAGCATGTTGCTCAAAAGAAAATATGCCCAAATTAAATATTTGTAAGCCAATCTAGGTAGGGCTAGGAATGTGATTCACTATTATGAGATTGAAAACAAGCAGCTGGAGGCACAGAAGGAAATCTATGAGATCAGAGCTACCAAAGCTTGAAAAGAGGCTAAAAAATCAAAGGCCAAGCTAGATGAGGCCTTGTATAGATATGGGGACACTGATGATGAGGAATAACAACTTCCTAGGAGGAGGCCAAGGACTATTGGCTTAAGAAATCCTTAGCCAAGGAGAGAGAGCAAGAGGAAGCCTTGGTAGAGCAGCTCACTCCAAGTGATCTACTTGTCATGGAGATTGAATATGGTCAGGAAACTTAGATTGAGAGGGCTATTATGCACTTAGAGGGTTTGTTGGAGCAGACCAAGAGGGAACTTGACCTCCAAAAGAAAATGGCAAGGCATTTTACCTTAAGAAACAAGATTGCAAGGGTCAAGCTCAAAAGAGCCCTTGCAAAGATTCAAGGCCTCAAGGAGGAAAAAGGAAAAGAAAACCTTTAAATCCTTGCTGATGCATCCCTACAGGCATCCTAAACATAATCAACAAGCTAAATCCAAATTTTGGGACAATTTTGAAGTTTTTGGATTTTTGACTATTTTGGAGGGCCAAAGGCGCAATGCCACTGGCGCTGCGATATTTTTTGGGGAAATATTTTGAGGAATGGCTTACATTTTTGGAATCCTTAGTCCAATTACATAATCCACAAAAATTTTTACATCATTTGGAGTAGATCTGGTACTCCAAAAGTGCCAAAAACACCCAAACAATCACCTTTCTGCCCTATTTTCAGAGTTGGCGCTGAGCCCTGAGTAGTCTTGGGAGATTTAGTATTTGAGCAGGTAAATTAAGTCCAATCAGAAAAATAAATGAATTTTTGGAAAGTATAATGGAAAATATTTCCAATGAGCTATCATGGAGCTCATTTGGACACTTGGAAGGCCTCCAAATCTTGGTCATAAGACAGGCAATTTTTTCGTTGCAGGCGCTGCACCCTTGACCTTGGCACTGTGCCCTTGCCTGCAAAGTCAACAAAAGACACAAATTTCTTGAAATTTTTTATTTTTGAGGACTTTTAAGGCAAATAACTCATATTTAGCTCAGAATTTATGTTTGAAGTTATTTTTCATTTATTAAGTTAGATATTTTGTGCCTTGGGCCTTGCATGGTCTCTTTGGATAAAAATGGCATTTGTGATGTATTAATGACATTTTGGAAACCCTTGTTAGGGTTTTGGTCCTCCTTGCTAGTTAAATACTGCATTGAGGCCTCATTTTACATGTTTATTGATTATTGAGAAAAATATCATAGACTTGAATATTGAGGAGAAATTGGCTTTGGACTTTGTGGATGTCTTGATTTGCATGATACTGGAGCAAGCTCAATTGTAGGATTCATGAACATATTTAATGGTGATGTCTTTCCTGTTTAGTGTTTGTCTTCTTATGTTATCATTTATTTCATCTTTCTCATGCATTAGGACATAAATTTTAGGCTAAGAAATGTTGCTTAGAGGCACCTTAGCTCTGTCTGCTTCTATTGCTTATATGTTTTCCTCTACTAGGTTAGATTAGAGATCTTAAATGCTCTCTAGTTCCACTTATGATTTTTTTATCTAAAGAATGATTTGATTGAGAAAATGTCAAGTTAGTTTATGATTAGCCCTATTTTTTGATGTAACTTAAAAATTGTTTTTGAGATCTTTGCTTTGAATTATTGCTAATTAGGGTTTATCAGAAGATATTTAAGGTTTCCCTGCCCTTTTGTTCATCTTAAATAGTTGCTTTGAGGGCCTTTCTAGTTTAATTAAAGAAATTAGGATTTCCCTACTCTTTGATTATCACTATATGTTGTCTTAGATGTTTTCTTTGCCTGAAGGTGAAATCAATAGAAGACTTACAAGTTTCTTGCCTTCTATGGTTCACTGGATTGTTGTCTTAATGCTTAATTTCTTGGGTTTGGTCAAATAATTCATTGGTAGGCCCTATCTTTGGTTATTTATTTATGCATAGTGATCCTAAAGGCTATTCTTGTTAAAGGATTCTTAACTACCCTTTGCAGCTACTATGTTCACAATTTAATGTTCACTTCACTCACATAAGATTTTAGATCCATTTGGCTTTGTTAGACTTGCCCTATGATATACCATTGACCTATTGTTTTACTTCTCAAAACCTTTTGTAGACTCCATAGCCCAATGGTTTAAACCTCTCTCACTCCATCTATTCTGCTTGACAACCTACCCAACCAACCAAATAAACAAACAAACCCTAATCACTTACAACTAGCCTAAAATAAAAACCCTAAAATCAATCAAGTTACATCTAATACACATTTATAAAGAGAGCCCTCTCTGAGTCCAGGAAAGGCTAGGTCCTAGGGCTTCAAAGACTAGTTTGATGTTACCCCTGTAGATTTGGTCTTGCCAATCTGACAAGTTACGGGGACATAACATCATCTTATAGACTTTTTGAAACCATAATTAGGTTTTTGGGCATATTTTTCAATTATTTTAATATTTTATCTCAAAATATTGGTTTTATGTGTGTTTCTTGTACAGCAACAGGTCCTCAACGTGATGGCGATGAAGTGATGAGTTGTATTTTATTACTTTTTCGAACTCGATAAAAAAAAGAAAGATTCACCCCTGGAGTCATCTTTCAGCTCTTTTTTTACTCTCGAAAATTGAAAAGATTGCTGAGACTCTTGTCATTTTGAACTCGTTAAAGGCTGCAAAATGACATCTACGCAGTATACGTTTACCATTTTTTCAGGCTAGGATAGATTATTTATTAAAAAGGAATACCTTAGCCTATCGCGACTAAGAGGTTCTCTTGGATATTTTTTTCTAACTTTTCAGACCTGTGAGACTACATAGGAAAAGGGACTTACCAGAGTTTTCTTTTCTGCTTCATTTAAAACTCTATAAACATGAAAAGATGTCAATTTATTCCTTTTTCAAACTCGTTAAAACTTACATGACATCGGGAATTGTCACCATGACGTAACTGAGTTCCTCCTTCCTAGGGCTCGTAAAATTTATTAGGATGGATTTGTCCGAAGGAAAAACTTATATGACAAGCATATTCTATCCCCTTCAAGCTTGTTTCCAAAAATAACTGGGGTACTTGCCAGCAATGGTGGGGAGAAATGGAACCAGTTCTCAGTCGTGTCGGCAGTATGTCGCTCTTGAACATGACACTTTTCTGCAATTCATGTCGGGTTGGGACATCCCATTTCGTCATTTTTTCCTCCATGGGTTTGGGTTAGCTCTTTTGACCTCTCATCTGCTCTTTGCCATGTCATCATGACCTTAGATCCCCTGATGTCAAATACTGCCAAATTCCGGAGTCATGTCGCCAATATGTTCAAGAGAAGTTTCCTTAGGTAGTTTTCAACCTCTGATCCTCTGTTTAGTCTTGATTCACTATCATATTATTCCTCTGTCTCGTGTCGATGATGTGGGAAATATTATGGCCCTCCTTCAACCAATTCACTTCCTATCAACTTCAGCTCATTATCCAGGAAGCTAATCTAGATACTCCCTTCCGGTACCTTGGAGCTTACATGCCTCAATGGAAAGTTATTCGCATTCGACAATAGGTCCTCATCATTGGCTTTCAATCGAGCAGCTTTCATCATTGGCTGGTAATTAGGCAACTGTTAACAGATACCAATTGTACTTGTTCTTGCAAGTCTTTCGACGATGGTGTTTGGTTTGGGCATGTTTTCATAAATCATTTCACTCCTCCCTCTCTCTCAAACCTCATGATTTAGGGGGAATCTGTTACACATTATTTTGTCACCATCCTTGCAATCCCCATCTTGAATATTGGAGGACCATTTCAGTGACTTATGTGTATTGTCATACGTTGCTAAAAGTGTCATTGCATCCCTTTGCATGTCAAGAACATTTCCTCTGTTTTTCATTCCTCAAGCAAGCTCTCAAAAACATATGATTTTGGGTCAGCGCTGGTAGGCACTTATAGCCTCGTGCCCATAGAGAAATTAACATTGGGCCTCATGCCCATTGGTGCTCATTCTCAGTGGAGCACCCTCGCTGAGTTTTTTTTGGAAATTTTTTTAAAATATAGATGAAGTTTCCATGCCTAACCACTTCATGAGTGGAGTCATCATGGTTTGTTCGATTGAACAACGTTGAAGTCCTCCCTTTGGCTTCTTATTTCCTACAATTGATCAACTCCCCAAAGGATAAGGCCTCTCTTCCACCTTATGAGGGATCCCAAACCACCTCCTCCTCTCCTATAAATACTTCTCACATGGTTTCATCTAGTTGAACAATCCTTACTATAGCTAATGTGAAGAATAAGGCAAAGACGAATCCACTGTCGAGAGAGATTTTAGGCCCATTTCCTCACCAAGTCTGATTATTGATGAATGCTTGAGATGCGCTTGACTAAACCCATCGAAGGAGGCTACAATGCCAGGGCTTTAAGGTTGTAAACTTCTTTTCTCTATCATTAATACATGACTAGTTTTTTAGTTCCAATTTTGTGTTCGATCATACGAAAAATGTTTGATTCTCATTAACCAATTGAATAGCTATAAATGAAATTATTTTTTCATATGTTGTCACTATTCACTTGATCCTTGTGTAGGTACACGGAAATTTTCACTGAAGGACCACGAAATGTGAAGAAAAGTATTAGTAGATTGCTACTACAGACTATAACAAAAGCGTTGGGCCAAGGTAGGTCACCTATCCCAACTCATTTTAATTTATAAGCTATAAGTCTAAAAGTCCAGCTTGTTCCCTTGTTGCTAGACCCACTCTAGGGCTAGAGGGATCACCTCTATCCCTAGAGGGGATTTACCTACTCAACACACTATCCTGAACAAAATTGACCAACACATAGCCAATTCTCAGCCTCTAAACAACCTGCCTTGCTTGGGAAATTCTTGATGAATGAAATCCCTATTATTTAGGAATTTTTACCTTCCTAATCTTTGTAAGCATCATGGGAAATCCAATGTGTGTTTGGTTTCATGGGTGCAACCCAATAATGCTAAAACTGATATTTAACATCCCTTTAACCTTTGTCTCAGCTGGGTCTCCACTGGAACTGACATGCATGCAGCTATTAATAGTAAATCATCAGTTGCATGGCAGATCAATGATTATGAATTGAATAATATTTAATTCACTTTATCTCTCACTAGTGAAACAAACAGTTACAACTATTTCAACTAACTCTAACTCACTTAACTGAGCTAACTTATTACTCATGCATTAAACTAATGCACCAACTGCAATACAAACTCCATAACTAATAGAATTACTTTGTGTGCCTCACCAACCACCCTCAACTCGAAATACATGAGCTAAATGAGTTTATCACACTCAGTTAAATGTTACAAGTGATCATGAGATAAGATTACAATTTATTGTCCAATTTAAGTAAGGGAAAATTAAATTAGACACTGCACCAAATTAATTAATTAATTTGGCCTTCCCACTAATGTATCTCTAGGACCTATTGGTCCCACACTAGTGTGTGTGCTGCAAGTTTTTTTTTTACTTCAACAATCCCTCTCAACAAGAAAGGGATTATATGCCACCTCGATCATGCCTCTGTGGTATTTAAATTTTCTCTGATGAGCACCTTTGTCAAAATATCAGCATCCTGATCCTCTGTGGGAATGTACAAAAGTAATATAATGCACTTCTGAACACAATATATGATATGGTGGTACTAGATGTCTATGTGCTTGGACCTATCACGGAATATTGGATTAACCGAGAGTTTTATGCAACTCAGGTTATCACAATGTATCGCCATCTGATCCATCTGAGAACCAAACAAACCAACCAGGATATTTCTCATCCAGATGGCCTCACATGTAGCTTGAATTTTTTCCATGTACTCTGCCTCGGCTGAACTAAGTGCTAGAGATCACTACTTCCTGTTGTACCAAGAAACTGTTGTCGATCCTATGTTGAAGATCCCTCCTGATGTGCTCTTTCTGCCTGATGGACTGCCTTCCCAATCTGCATCCGTGAAGCCTTGAAGCTTCACTCCCTCTGTCTATCTGTACCATAATCCATACTCTATAGTGCCCCTAAGATATCTCAAGACATGCTTCCCCGCCTTCCAAAAGAGCTTAGTCGACTTAACCATAGCTTGACTCAGGTGGTTAACTTCGTAGCAAATGTCTGGTCTAGAGTTCACCAAGTACATCCATGAACCCATTAGTTGTCTGTAGACGATAGTATTCACTACTTATCCTGAAGTAGAATCCTCTTTCCTCCAATTTCCTAGAAGAGGAGTCTCCATGGGTTTACATCTCTCCCTGTGAAACTTACCCAGCATCTATTTGGCATACTTTCCTTGAGAAACAAAAATTTCACTATCCTGTTGCCATATTTCCAAAACAACGAAATAGTGAAGGAGTCGCATGTCCTTCATTTCGAAATATCTTACAAGATCCTCCTTGCAAGAATGTATTAGTTTCTCATCACCTGTAAAAATTAGATCATCAACATAAAGTACGATAATCAAGAGCTTACCATCAACCACAATCCGGTACATGTTTGCATCTGCTTCACTTTTGGTGAAGCCCAACCTAGTGAAATAGTTGTCAATTCGATTGTACCAAGCACAGGCCAAAAATATGGCCTTATACTTCTCCACACTCCCATCCGTTGCTTGCTTCACTTTATAGATCCATCTAGATCCAACCATTATTTTTCCAACTAGTCTTGGGACAACTTCCCACGCATTTTTCTTGACGATGGAGTCATACTCCTCTACCATAGAGTCAACCCAAATTGGTTGTTGCACTCATCCCTCAAAGGAATATGGTTCTATCACAATAAACTTGCTCATAAGAGCCATGTATCCAAGTAAACCTGTCTGGAGACTATCTTTGTCTGCGCAGTGAAGTAGGGGCTCCTACATTGTCAACTACATCAAGTCTCAATCTATCATATTCCGTGGTGCGCCTTCTACCATTTCTGGTGGATTGATCTGCATGAGTATTTTCTTCCACTCCATGATCCTCGGAATGTGGCTGCTCCACATCTTGAGGCTCATCCTTTAGAACCAAAAGTTCCTCCTTTGCATGAAAATCCAGCTCCCTCTCAAGGGACAATCGCATGGCTTTCTCCTCATCAAATTGTATATCCTGTCTCACAACAGTCATCTTGTTGTTTGGAAAATAAACGTGATAGATGTGGGGAGTATCAATGTACCCCAAAAATATCCCAATCTCAGTTGTTGGTTCGAGCTTCTTACTTGCGTCTTTCCTCACATGCACATAAATAGATGAGCCAAAAATCTCAAAATATGAAACATCAGGTTTCTTACCAGTAAAATCCTCCTCTAGTGTACTCATGCCAAGTATCTGATGAGGACAACGATTCTGCACAAATACCGTTGTGTTGCATGCCTCCACCCACAAATGCAACGGCAGGCTCTGATCATGCAACATCGCCAATGCTGCACCCACAATTGTTCTATTCTTTTTTCTGTGACCCCATTCTGTTGTGGGTTATGAGGCACAATCAATTCTCTCTAAATTTCTTCTTTGCTGCAGAAGTTCTTGAATTCATTTGAGATGTACTCACCACCATTGTCGCTCCTAAGATCCTTCACATGCTTCCCCATGTCTTTCTCCACCAAGTGCTTTGATCTCAAGAACTTTTGATAACGTTTGATATTTCTTCTGCATGAAGTAGATCCAACACTTTCTAGAAAATTCATCAACAAATATCACATAGTACTTATGCTTTGTTTTCGAAGCAGTCGATAATGGTCTACACACGTCTGAGTGAGCTCTCTTAAGTATTTCTGAATCTCCATTCTCCTTCTTGTGAAAAGTGGCTTTTTCATACTGCCCCATAGTACATCACTTGCATGTGTCTGACTACGCAAGAGTCCCTGGGGAAGACCCGTAAAAATCTGTTGCATGACCTTCAAGGCTCCAGGGTGTAGATGTCCCAATCTCTTGTGCCATAACTCACCCTAAAGTTTATGGCACAACCATCTACATCAAGTTTATAGAGATCTTCACATGAATCTCAATCTTCTTGGCTTGTCATGTTTCTTTGTGTCGAAGGAAATATTTTCCCTCACTGAAAACAACATCATAGCCTCTATCCTCCCACATTGCAGTTGAGACCAAATTTTTATTCAAGCCTGGTACATGAATTACATATTTTAATAGAAAGGGTTTACCTGACTGTATCTGGATGGTAAGTGTACCAATCCCAATAGCATTGTACCATCCATCATCACCCATTTCAATATGCATCTGGAGGTCCTTCTCCTCAAAGCTACTGAAAATTTATTTGTCTCCCATCATGTGAAAGGAAGCACCATTATCCAAGTACCACACTGATCCCATTGCACTTGACACCATTGATGCAATGAGCGATAATTCAAGCTCAAATTGCAAGGCCAAAGCCTCACCAATTGGATATCCTGAAGCCTTCTTGTTATTCTTCTTTGGTGGACAATTAGTGGCATAATGTCCATGCTTGTGATAGTGAAAACACTTCACTCTGGAAATGTCGCGCTTCTTGCCATATTTATCGGAGTCATATTTGGAATGGAATTTCTTTCCTTTCCCCTTCTTCACCTTGGTATCCAAAGCACAATATTCTTCATCATCATTCCTAGATGAAGATCCATCCCTGGTATTCTGCCTGAATTTTTCTTGCACCAAATCCGACCAAAGTCGTTCCTAATCTGGTAGCTTCTCCCTCCCATTGACAGATCCTGATAACTATGCCAACCCTTGGGAAGTCCTAGAAGATCTAGGCTCACCAAGTCATCATCCACAACAATAATTTCAATGGTCCCAAGCTCATCTCGACATTGGACAAAATTTGTTAAATATTTCGGAATGGTATCGCCTTTCTCCATTTTTGTCTTCCTCAATTTATCCTTGAGTGCCAATTTTATATGATCATTGCTGCTCTAAAACTTATCCATCAAATATTTCCACATTGCATATGGTGTCACTTTTCCATGGAGACTGGAGAAAATGTGGCCTCGTACTCCCTCTAATAAGATCCTCCTCGCCTTTGCAACCTTTTTTTTTCCAAGCATCAAGATTTACAGCATCTACTGCAGCGGGTTTTGGAATGTAATTATCGATGAATCATTTCAACCCATTGTCCTCTAGAACTTCCTCCATTATGTCTTTCCATGAAATATAGTTAGAGATTTCCTTGAGTGCATACTCCAATCTCAAGCCATTGAAAGCCATTTAGATCCCGATCCACCTGTCGCACCAAGAATACTTTTGCAAATTCGAATTCTATTTAGTCATAAACTCAGCTTCTCCTCCAATATAGTGATTTCCTGCGCTCTGATACCATGAATAAATTATACAAACAATATTAATTTCATGTATTCAATCCAATAATGTGATATGCTAAAGAAATATATTAAATACTTCTACAAATCAATTGCGGAAAATAAACACAATCTCCAATCACAACAAGTAAAGAAATAATCAAATCAAACCACAACACAGATAATTTTCCTAGGGAAAACTTGCTGCTCAAAACCCCACTATCTTCTATTATATATTCAACATGGAATCATGAAAAAATTACAATGCACTCTTCTCACAAGAGTCTCTTGCACTCAGTGAATCGTCTCACACTGTCCCGAACAAAATCGACCAACACATAGCCAATTCTCAACCCCTAAACAGCCTGCCTTGCTTGCGCAATTCTTGATGAATGCAATCCCTATTATTTAGGAATTTTTGCCTTCCTAAACTTCACAAGTATCATGGGCAATCCAATGTGTGTTTGGTTGCATGGGTGCAACCCAATAATGCTACAATTGATAGTTAAGATCCCTTTAACCTTTGTCTCAACTGGGTCTCCACTAAAACTGACATGCATGCAACTATTAATAGTAAATCATCAGTTGCATGGAAAATAATTGATTGTGAATCAAATAATATTTAATACACTTGATCTCTCACTAGTGCAACAAACAGTTACAACTATTTCAACTGACTCTAACTCACTTAACTGATTTTATTGATTACTCATGCATTAAACTAGTGTACCAACTGCAATTTGAACTCCATAAATGATAGAATTAGTATGCATGTCTCACCAACCACCCTCAACTTGAAATACATGAGATAACTGAGTTTATCACACTCAGTTAAATGTTACAAGTTATCATGATATAAGATTACAATTTATTCTCCAATTTAATTAAGAGAAAATTGAATTAGACATTGCACCAAATTAATTAATTAATTTGGCCTTCACACTAATGTATCGCTAGGACCTATTGGTCCCACACTAGTGTGTATGCTACAATTTCTTGTTGGACTTCAACATCATTTCTTGTATCAACTTTGTCAAACCTTTCATGTCTTCTTTATATCATTCTTCATGTCTTCCCTTTTTTCTTCCATGTCTTCCATGCCATTCTTCAAATAATCCATCTTAGATTCCATGCCTTTCTTCAAACCATCCATCTTAGCTTCAACACCTTTCTTCAAAACCTCCATTTCATTTTTTTTTCTCTTTGCGAGAGAGAAATTTGTTGCACTTTCTCTTGTAATTTTGATATATCATGTTGCACTTCTTCCTCTTCATGAGTCATACTAGAGCCTTTTGAAGGCTTAATGGGCGTTGAATTATTTTTAGGGGGAATTTTAGAACCCAATACTGATATCTATGCTTGAATATGACCTTGGAATCACTTCAAACTGATTTTTCAAACAAGACTCATGCAATTTGAAAACAAATACACACATTTTCTTTCTTTTCAGGAGCTCGACCTTGAAACTGATTTATCTCTGTAATTTCAGATCCCCAAGATTTAAACTTTGGTCCTGTAATAGCCCTTCGAGTCTTCTTTCCAATGCCACGGGTTTGAATTGATTTGGATTCTTCAAGGAAAAGTCATGCCCAATCTCCCACAATGACCTAATTATGGATTGGTTCAGTAGAGCGAACTTGTATGGCATGCCACATGTCATTGTTTCCTCCTTCGGCTATGAAATTGATATACATAAAACTAAAGTTTGTGCACTTTAGGAAAATTTTTACAAAATTCCAGTCTGATGCTCAGAGAGAGAGTTATGACGATTTTCCCAATGTCACCTCTTTGAGATGAAATTCGGGAGCTTGCAAAAACCCTGACTTCCATAGATCATATCTCTGAAAATATTGTGAACCAAGATCTGAAATTTCTACAGGAACTTCCTCAGGATTTATTAGGAATGGGTTTTTTTTTTAGCATTTGAACCTTCGTAGAAAAAAAAGTTTTAACGAAAATTCCATGAGGACATGT
The DNA here is from genome assembly GCA_034641835.2 of Pinus albicaulis. Taxonomy (NCBI): domain Eukaryota; kingdom Viridiplantae; phylum Streptophyta; class Pinopsida; order Pinales; family Pinaceae; genus Pinus; species Pinus albicaulis. The sequence goes on from CM076580.1 coordinate 1,492,258,398, forward strand.
TTGAAGCAGCGAAACCCTAGAATCCAAAGCTCTGATACCAAATGTTATGAAACAAGCTCCAAAAATAGAAGAAAAGAGAGATCAATGCCTTATAAATCAACCAATTCGAGGGGGAAACCTCCTTTCACTACAAGGAAAAGACCCTCTAGCGGATGTTTTTGAGGAACCCCTTATAAAAATACCCTAGAAATTTGTTTCTAATGGAGGTTCCTAAAGGAGGTTGGCAGGCAGAGGTTTTTGCGGATGTATTTTGTCTGGTGCTCTTATCACCATAAAATGCACCGGTGCATTCAACATGAGAAAGCATCGGTGCGGTTAAAAAATTAACACACTGGACATCGTGCACTCTGTACACACCCGCCCAGTGCGCTGTATTTCTGTAGAGCACCGATACTTTACATAACTTGCGCACCAGCGCATCATAAAAAACACGTGAAAACTGAAACTTCCCGAGTCGCCCTTAAACGCACCGGGTCACCAATGCACCGAGACGCCCTGAAATCCCCGTGCAATAGCATAGGGTTAAATAAATAAAAAATTATAGCCAAAAAACCACACAAAACATAAGCACACCGGGAACCGTGCACTCCTAACACACCCGCCCGGTGCGTCATATTCCTGTACAACATCGATTTATTATATCTCTACCGCACTAGTGCTTTTGAAAACGTGTGCAAAAATAGATACCACCCAGTGTGGAATAAATCAACCACAACGGGGAGCCCGTAAACCCCGCGCACCAACAGATGGTTAAATAAAAAAATTATGGCCAAAAAACCACACAAAATATTGGCACATCGGAAACCATGTGCTTCGTACACATAGCACCCGTGCCTTTAATTACGGAACAACACCGGTGCGTGTCAGCTCGTAAACCCCAGTACCACATAAAAAGCACGCAGAATAGAAATCACCTGGGGCAGAATGACGGAAACACACCAGGGACCCCATAAACGTCATGCACCGGAAAAGGGTTAAATAAAAAAAATTTGCAGCCAAAAAACTGCACAAATCATTGGCTCACCGGACACCATGCTCGGTGCGTCATATTACTTTAGAGCACCGGTGCATTACAGATACGTCGCCCTGGTGCTTGATAAAAGTGTGCGAAAACAAAAGACGCCCGGGGCGGCATACAGTAAACGCACCAGTACGCCATTAAAAACCCCACGCACCAGGACAGGGTTAAATAAAAAAAAATTACAGCCAAAAAACGACATTTTTCACTTTTTTCAATGCTACAGAGCTCTCAAGAACCGGTGCAAGTTATCATTTTTTAAGCCGCCCTGACATCCGTGCTCCCATTTCACTTATTGCATGCACTGCTGCTGTGAATTGCCACCAATCTCCAGCTTGAATTTTATAAAACAGTGGACAAATTTTCTTTTGCAAATTCTACAACCAATATGCCTCCTCGACGGGTAAATGTACAAGTATTTTTATTTTTTTTCAATAATTAAACCTTTTAGTGGATTATAATTTCAAAAAACCTTAAAATTAACCATTAAAATATATATATATATATATATATATATATATATATATATTTGTCACACGGTGAGCCCGTTCGGCTCCCACCAGTTTGTGGTGATGCCTGTAAATTTACTTTCCGCACCGCAAGAAGTGCTAACAGTATCTGCGGCGGTTTCGGGGTGGTACCGCCAGGCGCACCGTGTTATTTAAAAAAAAAAAAAAAACTATGGTGTCGTGGTTTACCAGGCCGCGTCATTGACAATGTGGTATCACGGCAACATGGTGCATTGATGGAATTATTCGCCCCAAGGTGTGTAATGTGGTCAGTACACTGCATATCGCAATTCGACATTGTCAATAGTTTGGCCTGGTAAACCAGTCCTAAGGGTATCTGCACCAGTTCCAGGGCGGTACCAAAGGCACATCGTGTTATGTTAAATTTCCTTATAAATAGTGGTGCGGTCAGTTACCTGGCCGCACCTTTGACCTAGTTGAATAGTGGTGATGCAGTGCGTTGACCAAAATAACCGCCCCGAGACGGCTATTTTTGTTAGCGCACAGCTTACCGTATTTAGCCTACATCAAAAGTGTGGCCTTTTACAATACCACACCGATGACTATGTACGGTGGCAGGAGGGCGATGCGCTGAATTAGATATATGCCCCGGGGCATAGAGTGTAGTCAGTGCACTGCCCTCATGACACCGCATGTAGCGAACGGTGCGCTAAAAAAAAATTCTGGAGCACCGCCCCCTGTGCGTTGAATATCATTAGGTGTACCGTATCCGGTGCGCTCTATTGAAAGACGCACCAGGACCGATGTGTGACTGTGTTTTTGGCGCACTGACTGTTGTTTTATTTATTTTTCAGAAAATATTTATATACGTATATTTCTAAATACATGTGTCATTTAATAAAAAAAGTGTGTTTAATATGTCAATCGTTCAGAGATGTGAAAGGAGAGAAGAGGGGCAACAACAACAACAATAGGCAGAACAGGATAAGATGGTTCGCCTGTGGGAGGAAAGAGAGAGGGAGAGAGATGCGTACCCTCACCCTATTACAGCACTGACGTAGGGTCTCCTAAGGGAGGTAGGTCTCCTCAATTTCTATGAGGAGGCTACTTCCCTAAACTTCCATATTTTTCTTTTGAGACATCTTATCTGAAGGTGGAATGCCTAGCGACAGGTTTTCTAGTTTGGTATCAACTAGTGGTACACGCCCACTAAGGAGGATGTATATTTTATTACAGGGCTATCGAGAAGAGGGGTGGATTTTCCCTCGTTCCACGAGGTTCCAGTTGGTTGTGTGGTAGGGAGTTAGTTAGTTTACTCCCAAAGATACATTGGAGAAAATTTAGTATCTCCTGTAGATTTTTAGGTCACTGGAGGGAAGTTACGTATTGGTGTGTTTGGTCATGAGGAGGTCCAGTGTCTCTCACTTATCATTTCGACAATTTCGCACAACACCAGTGACGGGAAACGCATTATTTGCTCGCTTTTATATTATGTTGATTCTTTACTACAAAAGCCATGACTTGTTAGGTGGTGTGCCATTTTTTTGCGGCAGTTTTGTACAGCATTAGATAGATGTCGTGCTCATCCACAAGGGAGGGTCAACTTCCCTTTTGCTTCAGAGCTTTTTTGTTTATTTTTTGAGAGGTTTCCAGAGATGAGACCTAGTTTTTTTTGGCAGCCTCGTAGGCCAGTTACTGAGGCACATATGCACATGTGGGGGCAGATGATGCCCAAGAGGGAGAGAGTCTTTTTCCAATGAGGATATCAGATGATGTGTTGGAGTTTCTATCCAGTGTTGATGAGCATCCCTTCATTATGGTCCCCTGTATTTATGCGGGGTTGGATTACCGATGGTGTGCCAACATCCTCTTCATAGCTGATGAGCCGCCAGATGATAGAGGTAATATTATTGTTTTATTAAATTTATTCTAACATGTTCTTTAACTTGTTTTTATTAAATTGTGTAATGAAATTGTCTAATTATTGTTGTGTACTTGTATATATTTTGCAGACATTCACTCTTTTGATGGCGAGGAGATGCCGCCACCACCACCTGATCTAGGCATGGATCCTGATGATCACGATGAGGGCATGCCAGATGCAAAGGATCATCTGGCCGAGGTCGGTGCCGATCAAAGACATGTTCCTGCTAATGCGCCGGTGCGCAGTCGACTTGGTGATGTTAGATACAAGATGGAGTTGGCTGACCAACTCATTGCATTGATTGTTGAGGTGGGCATCAGGCCCTCTCATTACAAAGACATAGAGGTCGATGATCGGCTATTACGGATGTGGAGAGGCATGCCGCGTGACATGTACAGCCTGATGCAGCATGTCGTAGGAGTTACGACAACTTTTATGTGACTGACGAGGACTGTTGCACGTTACGATCGAGCCGCGGCACGTGATGGACAATCTGCAAGGCGCAACATACCATCATCTAGCAGGATTCATCATGGAGATGAGGCTGGACCATTGGCCACTAGTACTAATATTGATGTTGTACTACCACCAGCTGATCCATGACATTTATATTACAATTGTATATTTTTAACATTATTCAGTTATATATATATATATATATATATATATATATATATATATGGCCCATGTATTTTATGTTCATGTTGCAGTTGCACTTAATTTACATGTTTGTGATCATCATGATGTGTATGTTGTTAGGTCATGTTAGATATGTTCATTTAATGTGCAACTTGCAGATAGATGTGTATGTGATAGCATGAATTATTTGACATGAGATGTATATTTGATGTTTTTGTTGTGATGATGTTAATATACAATGTTAATTGTGTTTTGTTAGATGATCATGATCACGATGATGCAGTTAGCGATTTTGCAGAATGTGTTTTTTAGTGAAATTTGATGTTTATACGATGATTTTTTGTAATTTTTTAATTTGTAAAATTGTAATTGTATATATGTAAAATTCTAAAATTGTAATTGTAATTGTAATTGTAATTGTAATTGTATGTAAAATATTTGTAAAATTTTAATTGTATTAATGTGAAATGAATTTATTAAAAAAAATTAATTTGTAAATTTGTAAATTTTAGATAATCATAAAATAATAAAACTAGAATAATATGATTTATTGTAACATAATAAAGTTTAGAAAATAATGCAAATAAATTCAAGTACTTTAGAATTATCATTATCTTATTATGATCTTAGATTAAAAAAATAATAACAATAATTTATACAGTACACCATTTTTTTTTAGATCAACATAATTAATACAAATTATCAAGCGATTTATTTGTTATAGCCCAAATTCACCTTAGGCTGAAGGAAGGCGGGATTCAGGGTAACACCAAACCATGCTCAGTCTGGTAGCTAGCCCTACCAGAACAGGAGAGGGCTCTCTCCGGGTCAATCTCAGTAAAAATGTATTAATGGGCCTTGAGATGACTGAAATGAGTGCTAATTTTAGGCTAGGTATATTAATCAAGGAGTTTGGAATGATTTTTTTTTGGGGTTTTTGTTGGAAAAGGGGAAAGGAAGTTTTGGGATTGGGGATGAGGCCAAATTCTTGCAAAGTTCAAGTTGGGGCAGGGAAGGCAATGGCTTTGATGTCTTAGATTCAATGAATGGATAGAAAAGGTTGTTGAGGAGCTGAAGAGGGAAAGAAGGTGCAAGGATCCTCTTCAAACGGAGGAAAACATATAAAACTAAACAAAAATTTTAAGGCAGAGCACCAGCAAACTAATGAATTCTAGCTTAGTTACTCATTTGTTTAATTCAGAAGCAAAGAGAAGGGAAATGGCATACATATAACATTAATGAGACTTACAGATACATGGAGAAAAACATCATCAAAACTCAGAGCCATAAGGATCCCAACAAGTGCTGCAAAACCCTGGTCTTTCCTTTGCCAAAAATGCAGAAGTGTATGTACAATGAAGTGCCAAACTATTCCCAAGTATCCAACCCTGAAAATGTCTCAGAAAATACAATATATAGACAATTCTAACCCCTTCCCATGCCTCTAGGGGTCGAGCTCATCCTTCTAGGAGCTGTTTCAACCAATTCTAAACAAGGAACTGAAATCTAGGCAATCAAACAACTTGCCTCTATATGGAAGGAAACTGATTCATTCATTTAATTTTCACTTTTTAGTGAATGAATCCTCTAGAAAAAGTAAATATGTGCCAAAATTACATCATAGTTACCAAATTACATCAAGATAGATCAAAAATTACATCAAAAAGTGAAACTAGTCAAAACTGGGCAAATTTCTGAGTTGAAGGGTGAAAAATAGGCAAAAGTCCTCTATGCGCCACACCCAAAAACTCAATGCGTCGTGCCACTTTGAGCCTATTTTTTAGGCACTTCCTGAAGTCAAAATTGAGCTCATGATAGCTCGTTGGAAAGCCTTGTCTGTCTACTATCCAACCCAAGTGGAATTTTTGGATTTGGATGTCATTTTCCCCTCCAAAATTGCAATCTCCCAAGAATGGTTTCTGCTAGTGCAAAAAGTGGCAGAAATGCCATTTTCAAGGTGTTTTTGACCCTTTAAACCACCCAGAACTTGATGAAATCTCTCATCCATTCTTGGGCATGCATAATTTATCATAAAAACCCAAAAATATCAATTTTTCCTCCAGAAGATGTCCCAATCATAAGTGCGCGCCAAGTGGCGCGACGCGTTGGGTGGAAAAAACTGTTTTGCGACCAAAATTTCAAAAATGACAAAATTTACTCTAACTTTGCTAAAATTTGGAGTGACGGTCCCCCATCATGTCCCATGCTCAGCCAAAGAAGCTTCGGCCAAGATTTGGAGTGGATCGGGCCTTTTCCGATGTTTCAGTGCTCTCCTCAGCCTCGCCTTCAGGATCTTCATCTTCGCTTTGCAAACATGTGTGCGGGCCCAATAGTGGTTCTTCATGTGCCTGAGCATGTATTTGTCCCTATTGGCCTTCGCCAACAGCTTCTCAAGATGAATTTTGACTCTCTCAAGCCAAATCTGCCACTCAAAAGGTGTCATGTCACCTGGTCTTTTCCGGGCCAATTCACGGTCTTCACAGATTTGCCGCAACTCTATGAGTGTCTGTTGATCCTCCAGTTGTTTATTCCGCTGCTTCAAGTAATTTATAACCCACTGAGCTCTCTGCAATTTCTCGGTTAATGTATCGATCTCAGCTTTCTGCTCCTGGATGATTTCTTTCAGCTTTGAGCTGGGAGAACTCAAATCAACATCAATGAGTATAAAATCAGTGTCTTGGCCTCCTGAAGGGCCCTCATCCTGCATAGGCCTATTTCCTCTATCCTGTCCCTGTTTCTGTGTTGATGTTGAAGGCGAGACCCCTTCCACTCTAAGTGGAGATAGTACTCGCGCTGCTGATGAAGGTAACGAGACCCCTTCCACCCCAAGTGGAGATAGTACTCGTCGTGCTGCTGCAAACAAGGCTCTGGTACCTCTCTGATAGGTAACACACACTGGAACACTGATAGGCTCTGTCTCGGGACCCTCAAACTGATGTGAAGGCTCACCCTCATCATGAAAAATCTCTGGAGGAGGCTGAGGGGCTGTGAAGAAGTCACGGGCAATGAACTCCTCCCATGCAATGCCCTGCAATCCAAGTTGATGTACCACAATGATCTTGATGAGCGCATAATGATAAATGTTGTTATGTTGCTGCTCGGGGGTCTTCTTCTTCACAAGAGTAGTCATCCGCTCTATGTTTCGGCACATGAAGTATGGAATGGTCATCATCCTCACTCTCGTGAAATGCATCAACAGCCGGATGTGGTATGCATAAAGGCGTGAGAATGTACCCTCGCAACTGAAGTATCTGATGATGAGTTTCATCAATGGTGCATATGACTCCTTCAGAAACCGGAATGGGAATACCCTGCTGAGCTACCTCAAATAGCCAGGCCTGATGTAAGGTTCATAATATGCTCTATCCAGCTGTTGTCTCTTGTTCCACTCTTCACCTATATTCGGTATCCCTGTTGCCTGAGAAATGGCTTCTGGTGTCAAGGTGAAGTTTACTCCAGCAAGGTTTACATGACCATCACGCAAATGTAAAACAAACAAGCGAACCAACTCCTGATGATGCTGAATTTGAGCAATCATCTCACAATACTGAAAACATGAATGTTGCTGAAAGCATGCCATTGCAAGTGGGCAGGCCTGCAACTGAGTCAAGGAAGTGGGCTCTTCTCTGACGTGCTTGCCACTTTTATGAGGCCTTCTCAGTACATTTAGCTCTGTGGTTGAGTCACTGTCTTGCTCATATTCTTGCTCATATGATAAATCTGTCTCTGTCATGGTGCTGCAATATATATGTCAAGTGTATGTTTGATTGGTTTGAAAATGAGAAATAGGTGTTTGTCTTTCAATACCAAATGTGTACCAAGTAGGAAATGAGGGACTGTGAGGAAATATTACAGTGGGTATAGTGGACTGTGGAGTTTTTCAAGTGAGAATTACAGTGTGCTAACAGTCACTTGGCAATTGGGAATTAGGGATGTGGGGTTTGGGAATTTGCTACAAATGATATGGGAGGGGAATAAGGAGAAGGAATGATAGGGTTTAGGGATTTGAATGATATTGCAAATGAGAACAACTGATATGAGTGGTTTTATAGAGGAATAGGGAAAGGATATGAATGATATCGTGATAGTGATGGGGAATGTGCTATGAAGCTCTTGGCACAAAAATCACACCCTTTAAAATTCAAATAGAAACCCTAAGAGCAGTTTTTGACAAATGAGAGGGTTTATCATTTTGACATTCAAATTATTATATTTCAGTTTCAAACCACACCAAACACCAGATACTAGCCATAACCAAAGCATCACAAACTTACTTGGATCATTAGAAAACTAAGTTGATTTGAAATTTGGTGAAGCGGTGGTGAAAATTTGTTTGGAGGCTCTATGCACCGTGCACAAACCTAATGTGCCACGGCTCCTGGATGCGCCACGCCAGTTGAAAATTACACTGTGACAATCAGCCCTATGCGCCGCGCGTCCTATGTGCGTCGCGCCTTCTCCCAATGCGCTGCGCGCACTCCAAACACACAGTCGGTCTTCAAAAACACAACTTCACCTTCCACGATTTTCTCTTGAGTGTTTTGACAACTTCTTGTTTGAAAATGAAATTTGAACAGTGAAAATATCTCTTCTAGTCATGGCTTTGATTTTTGTTTTGTAAAGACCCACTTTTGTAATGTTTTGAAATTGGCATTTTTTTTACTTTTAATACAAACTCTGTTCTGCTTATTTCCACTTGAATTTTTGGCTAAAATGATGAAGCTCTTGGTCATTTTTTGCAAGGATGGTTGGCATTGTATTTCAGCAAAGGAGGACCAGGGCTGCCTCTAAATTCTTCATGAAGGAAAACTTTAAAAATTACATATTTATTACAAACAATAACTTTGACGATTTCTTCTTCAAAACAGAGTTTTGAAGAAGAATCGTTCTCAAGCATTATTGATAATGAAAATTTTGAAATGAAAACTTATTTGGAACCTCCCTCTGGCCTGCTGGCATTATTGGACACTCTGAAACACAAAATTTGAGAAACCCTAGACCTAATGACTGAGATGACTCTTAGTTAACCAAGAGACCCAAAACAAAACTATGAATGACTTTTATAATTTGATTTTGACTAACAGACCTGAGCCAGCAGGTACAAGGCATGAGGGGAATGAGTGACAAAGCCCTTCTGTCAGATAATGGCATGCCCCTAACGGAATGCAAATGAATGAGTTGAATGAGACACCTAAAAATGAAATGCAACAAAGAGTTTTTGATCTCTGACGGAGGTATAACGAGATCTACTCTAACATTATTGATTTTAACATTAACACAATGCAAATTACCAATTAATTCAAAATACATATTATATTAATATTTTGAAAATACCATCTTAAAAGTATAAATATTGATGAAATAACACATGTACCATATCACTCTCGGTTCTCATGATCACCCTCATTATCTTCTAGCTTGCATGGCATGATAACACTATTGTTCTAAAAAATATGTTTTGATATAGGGTCATGTGTCAATACGAACCACCAATCCCTATCCAACACATTTGGGTAAAAAAACACCTGGTTGCAGTGTTTAGGGAAAACATAGGGCTCCTTAGCTTCATCCCCATCTTTCTAGAGTTGATACATATCAGCCTACTATCACGATCTTCCTTTAAATTATTCCGATAAAAGGTGTCCCACCACTTCAATCCACTTCAATGATCTCTTGTATCTTTCCGACGTAACCAAACATCCCTCATACTAGGTTTTGATCACGGTGGCTAGATCGACTAGATTGAACAAAATCTACTGCCACTCCACAGTATTGTGTGATGTTTCCAACATCGGCATTTTTTGTGCCAAAATGGTGTCCATATGCCCACATAGATGGGAACAAATGCACCTATTATAAAAAAGTTAAGAAAATCATAGTGTCATGTGTCTTATAAATAATAATCCAACAGTTAAAATATGAAATGTAGATGTCTTAATATAAGTTTCAAATTTACATATAAATTAAAAATATTATTACCGAATTGTTGTACACAATCCCTATGTTTAGCGCATCCTCTTCAGCACGCGGGTAACGACCGGTAGCACCATATTTCTCTCTGACTTGGTTAGCAGCCCAACTATTGGGGCATATTTTTGGCATATTTTCTTTTAAATTATCATGATAAGGCACACTTCTACCATTCAACCATCTAAATTCTTTCCTATCACTATCCCATTTCATCCTGTTTTGTTCATACAATGGGACCCATGGTTGTGTCACTTCAGAATTGTAAAGAACGAATTTATTGATTGCTTCAATTTCTACATTCACTAATGAAATCAAACCAACATTATATAGTACTTAGAGATCTAAATATACATTATATCGAATTTCAACATGAATATTAATTTCTTTTTGTAAATTTGAAAAATTACAAGTCGCTTACTCTTTATCAAGTGCTTTTTTCCACTCTTTTGGAGCAAATCTCCTTCTCTTTTGTCTTCATCCATTTCATAGTCCCAAATCACCGCACTTGGTCTGTAGTCGATCTGCTTGATGTACTCACTGGCATAATAGAAAGACTCATACGATATGTACCCCTCTACCATAGATCCCTCGGGTTTTTCCCTTTGTCGAATAAAACCTTTCAATTTCTTCATGTACCTCTCTAAGAAGAACATCCAATGACAAGAAACAAACCCAACTAATTCAACCTCATCTACCAGGTGGATTAGAAGATGAGCCTCTAATTCCATGAAACTTGTCAGCAGTTCCTTCTCAAACATACAAACAATCTCAACTATCTCTTGACGCCACCATGGAATGCTAGCCACATGAATCTCCTTTTATGTGATCCAACGTAAAAATGAAGATAATTTAGGTATGGCACGTCCTAGGTCTTGATGGAATTCATGTTTCACAGACCCACGCACAAACAAAGGATAATGACACTGCAAAGTTATAAACACGTGAAATAATATACAAAATTAGTTATGTTTTATGATCCCCGCATGGAATAAAATTTATTAATATAAAAATTAATAAAATCATGCTTTTGACATTATACGTACTCTTAGAAGATTCAAATGGTCATGCGATTTCAACCCCGACAAATGGTCTTCCACGGTGAAGCAGCACTGTAGTGATGACCCGTATGAAGTTGGCACCCTCACATCCATTATAGCTTTCTTTGCCAAAGATATATCGTCTTTTTTTAAAATCCATGGGACATCACCTTCTTTGAAAAACCATGAATTAGAGGGACCAACGCCTTTCTCTAATCCCTTACTTTCTAATCATCTTGGCCAATGTTTCTTTTTAGTTTTTGAAGTAATAAGATCTTTCCTAACAGCCAATGTGTCACTTTTTTTCGATGATATGTGCCTTCATAAAGAAGATGAAACATTTTTAAATATATGCATGGGATCTAATAAGTGGGAAATATTAAGATGCTACAATATGGGAGGTCATAAAAGATATATTTCCTTTTCATCCCAACGGGAAATTCCTCAACATAGGTGTCGAAAAAATCTAGATCATCGAACATATGCTCCCCATTTGAATCGAACATTTCTATGAACTCCTTATCCTTCTCTCTCTCATATGCTCTAAGCCATTCAACTGGTGTCATTATTGGAGGCCTTTGGGTTCTCTCTCGTTTACCATTGAAAGTGGATGCTACTCTTCTGTAAGGGTGTTCTTCTGGTAGGAATACCCTGGAGCAATCATACACTGGCTTTCATAAGTCCTTGGACCATATAGCTTTCAGAGAAGGTCCACAACATTTACATCCAAAATACCCTTTTGTTACAAGACCTGCGAGATTATATTTGTATACATTAATTAATATGCATGGCACGTTAAATAATATCATGAAGATTAGAATAAATATTACAACGAATTAAATAACTAATACGTGAAAGAATATTGTTACATATATAAACAAATCAATAAATTAAACATGTAATTTACCAGAGCAAACTCCTAAGCCTGGATAATCATGTGTCGTGTAAGCACATATGCCATACAACGTAAAACTTCTCTCTGTTGCGATGGGTCTTGATACATCATATACATTTATCCCATCCCATAATTTCTTCAATTCATCTACCAGTGGTTGTAAGTAGACATCCATATTCTTCACTTGTCTTCTACCAGGGACTATGAGAGCTAACATAAGATGTTCATTCTTCACGGACAACCATGGGGGGATATTGTTATTGATCACTACTATAGAATAGTTCGTGTTCTATAGGGAATATGGGTTAACGCCATCCATGGCTATGCTAAGTCATAGACTTCGCACTTCATCCTTGAATTTTTTGGGCCATGTATCCTCTATATGCTTCATGGCTATCGAATCAGTTGGGGTTCGCATAACTCCCAACTCACTTCTATGTGAGGCATGCCATCCCTGCAACATAGCTAATTCTTTGCAATGAAAGAGCCTTTGAATCCTTGGGATTATAGGCATGTGCCTAAATACCTTAAAAGGAGGACCAGTACATGATTTACCCTTCTTTTTTTATTTATCATACCTGTCATGCCCACCTTTCGGACATATATCTTTGTTTACATATTCTCTTCTATATAGAATACAATCATTTGGACATGCATGATATGATATGTACTCAACACCCAACATTTTCAATAATTTCTTTGCCTCTTCGCAGCTACTGGGCAAGACATTATCACTCAGAAGAACCTTATCTTTGAATAACCTGTAGTTGGTGATCATGGAAAAATATATTAATAATTTTACATTAATGTAGATATAATTATTAACGTTCATAAAATTTTCCATTTCTAATGTTCATTGCACTATACTGATTATATTTCAAATTTATATAAGGGGAGTACTTTATGGTAACTTACGTCAAAAGTTTCAAGAAAAATGCTTTCAGTAAGCCAAACTTTGCTTTCAAGTTGTGCAGTAACATCGTTGTCCCTAACTGGGTATATTTTGACTGACCACCAGGTCCAAAGAGAGGGGTGGTGGAAGCAAATTTAAGGCTTTCGAAAAAGGTGTCAGCAATATGAGCATCATCCCCTAGCTGATCATCATTTTGGAATGCATCTAACAACATTCTCTCCATGGCAGATGTATCCCTTAAGTAATCATCCAGAGCAACCTCTATTTGATTGCCTTTATTGCTAGCTTCTGAAGAGCTACTATTGTTGTAGTCATTCCTAATTGGTGAATCTGACCGTAGTGGGAATTGAATCGATGGTTGATTCAACCATTATTGGTATCGCTCCTCTCCAATTTTTTCTCTTAATTTAGTCTTCTCTCGATTTGACATTGTCATGGGGTGCAACGGAAGATGGTAGGTAGGTCGTTTATCATCACTAGAATCCTAATAATTAAAAGAAAAATTGAACATGATTAGTACAAAATATATGATATCAATTAGTAACCACGTTGACAATATTGCATGATTATAAATTGGTTTGAGTTGAAATAATTACATATTAATCAATATATATGCCAAATAATTATAATTATAATTACCATCTTTGTCCCGGGATTGTGGCTAGAAGATGCAATATTGTTACAATTGGCAGGGTGAAGCGGCTGTCCATTTTCATCTACCAAATGCGCCTTGCGGTATGCAGCTCCTCATAAGAACATCCTATGTTTTGGAGTAGTTTGAATATTTTGTGCATTTAAACTCGATGTTGAATCTGCATGAACCTGCAAATTTGTATACATTATAAATTTAATTAAGTTGTGCATGATTGACTGCATAGATAAAAAAACATAAATTCAATTAGAAAGTGAAAAAATAAAACAAATCTAAAGTAAATATTACATCTCCAGATGGATACGGAGAACTCTGTGATGGACTTTGAGAAATATTATGGAACGAGCTGGATTTCAAAGAATTTTCCATTCCATATAATAAATGATATTTTCTCCCTGCATTTGAGGAAAAAACAATAAATTTTGGTGCAAAAACTTAAATGTAATTTCGATGCGTAATGTATAGATAACTGCATCGGTGCGTTTTTGGTATTGTGCACCAGTGTCATTTTATAACCCAACGCCCCGGTGCGGTTCGATTAAAGGACGCACTGGTAAATGAATAACCGCAAATCAAAAAAGTGCAACCATATTTTACTTAAATGAAAAAAAAAAAGTGGTAAATTGAAAAATGGGCGGAAAAATATTTTCGAAAATCTAATTTTATAAAACACTTCTTTAAATACTAAACACTTTTCATTATTTCACTATTTTTGAAAAAAAAATCAGGCATAGATTTGCAGGATACGTACTTGGAGCAAACAGAGCACGATAGCACTGTGGAGAAGGGAAATACGTTCGAAAAAAAGTATTCAGACAATCATAATTCCAAACCTCTGGTGATTCAAACCTTGTACCATATAATTTCAAACGATGTGAGTAAATTTTGATGTTTTTTTGTACTTTTTTCTGCAGTTTTTTTTTTATGCAGTAAAAGAAAAAATCAAATTCTATTTTTTCTTTTTACTTTTTCTGTAGCTTTTTTTATGAATTAAAATAACAAAATCAAATTTTCTTGTTTTTTTTACTTTTTTCTGCAGTTTTTTTTACCTTTTCTGCAGTTTTCAAAAAAAAAAAAAAAAATATCCATTTTTAGAAACAAAACCCTAGATTATTTTTGCTTCTGAATTAGGGCTTTTCAATTTAGATTTATAGGGTTTGTATATTCATAAGACATCCAACCCACAGGATGACTTGATTAGTCAGATCCCAATCCATGTTGGCCCTTGCGTCAATCTAAAAAAAAAACAGATTTTTTTTCATTGGTGCGCCCTGCTTAACATAGCGCACCGGTGCAATCTATTATACCAGCGCACCGCGAAAGTACAGTGATAAAAAATAAAAAAATAAAAAATGTTTTTATCAATGCGCCATATGTAACATATGGCACCGGTGCCCTATTTCATTATGGCGCACCGCAAACGTGTTGTTTTACAAAAAAAACCATTCTAGAAACAAACCCTAATTTTTTTTTGTTTCTACCCTTTCTTCTCCCTCTTTCTGTGATTTCAGGATTAGGGCTTTTCAATTTATATTTATAAGGTTTGTATTGCTAAATATAAGCCTAAGACATCCAACCCACGGGAGGACCTGCATAGTCAGATCCCAATCCATATCGGCCCTTATATAAATTAAAATAAAAATAAAAATTGTCGGTGCGCCGTGTGTACCTGAGCGCACTGGTGCACTCTATTATCCCAGTGCACCGCGCAAGTACTGATAAAAAAATTATCTCAGTGCGCCATTTGTAAAATATGCAGCTGGTATGTTATTTCATCATGGCGCACCGTGAACATTTTGTTTCGAAAAAAAAAATCAAAAAATACAAACCTTACATTCTTTTTGTTTCTGCCCTTTCTTCTCCCTCTCTCTGTGATTTCATAATTAGGGCTTTTCAATTTAGATTTATAGGGTCTGTATTACTAAATAATGACCTAGTAAATCCAACCAATGGGACGACTAGCATAGTCGGATCCCAATCCATGTGGGCCCTTACATGAATATATATATATATATATATATATATATATATATATATATATATATATATATATATATATATATATATATATATATCGATGCACCTTGCGTAAAATAGCGCATCGGTGCTCTTTATTTTCCAAGCGCACTGCATAAGTAATGTGATAAAAAATTAATAAACATAATTTTTTTTATTGGTGCGCCATATGTAAAATATGGCACCGGTTTATGATATAAAAATTAACACTCGACAATTTTTATTATTTTATCATGGTTAACCGATGCGGTGATTGACATGTAACACACCGGTGCTCCTTGTTGACGTAGAGCACTGTACAGTCTATTATACTGTTTGTGCGTGCGTTTAGAAGAACGACCACACGATCGATGCATACACCATAGATAGCACTTCTCGTTCTGTGGTTTTTCTTGGCGTGACAATTTATTTATAAATATATTAATGAATGATATAGTACAGGTTTGAGATTGATAAAGAAATGACTGACAAGAGATTAAGTAACAAAAATACTGATAAGACATCAAGAAAAGCAAAAAAGGCAAGTTCTTTGTAAATTCTTTACAAAAATATTATTTTTGAACAATATGTAAGTTTAACTAATATGTATTGTTTACTGTGTATCATGCAGAGCCACAAAATGACGAAGCTCGATAATATTATTTCTGATCTAGGACTAGAAGAGCGTAAAAGCTTGATGGAAAAATTGCAAAAGGATGAATCAAGTGAATGAAAAGAAAAAATACTATCGACGATATGGGATTCCTTTCTTTTTTTAATTATCATTAATAATATACTTAAAATTATTAGATAACATGTGTCAAAAATTCTATTAATTCACATCTGTTTAATGTTCTACAAGGACCAACAACTCAGAAAAGGAATGTTATTCTAAGAAAAGAAAAAAATAGAACATGCAAATGAAAATGAATTGCTCCTTAGCTCATCTGGACTGGTGCTGGAGGTTAACAAAAGGGGAAAAAATTTTACAAAAGTTTGAGGGATCTAGTGGAATGAATATATAGATGTTCTTTCCACTTACAATACAAAAATCAATCCAATGATTTCAAGAACCAAATTTTATCTAAACTACAGGAAGAGTTTCCAGAGAATTGGTCAATGAGACATGTCAGATTTTTAATAGAAAAAATGTACAACAACAAAAAAGGAGTGAAAAAGTAATATTCCTTTAAATTTTTGTCTAGAATTATTTATAAATATAACGCATTCTCTTACTTTTCATATTATATCAATATAAAAATTAAATAGTTTATTGTCATGTTACATTTTCAGGAAGATTATGAAAATCTTAAAAGATGAAAAAGTTGATATAAAAAATATGCCATTAGGAATGTTCAAAAAGGTGTATAAGGAGATGGTCAAAGAAATGGACAAAATTGCATCGCGAGAGGAGCCATCTCAACAACAACGTGCTTCAAATGTAATATGTATTCATTGAATTTTTTGATCATTAGGTAAAATAAATAAACAATTTAGCATTAAATATTAATTTTCAAGTATTTTCATGCAGAAAAGAAAAGAAAATGGCACCCATTCAGCACATAAAGCAGGACGACAAGGAAGAAAAGGATTGATATCTAAGTTTTTGAGTAATTGTTACTTCCTTATAACAACTTAACTAGATTTCATTTTTTTATTTTTAAGTTGTTTTACAAAAATGATCATTGAATGTCTCCAAACAGGTGCTAACATACAAAGAAGAACCATCAGAGGAATTGATTGAAATTGGTTTAAATATGGGTTGTGCATATATGTTGGCATACCAAAACTTAATTGTGGAATTTGTAAGCATCTATCGATCTTGTTTTACTTAGCTCCATCGATAATTAATAGAAAAAATAAATCTTTTATATTAAATATATGATTTCTTATGGGGTATAAAACTTGCAGGAAACAAAGTATGGCACTGCGCCAACATATCAAATCTTGAAATATGGTATGTTACATGGTTTGAAAGAATGTGTATAGTTTATGAGTCAATTGTTGCATTGGTACGTCATTTATTTTCGATTTACATTGATGTATATTATTTAATATTGCAATTTTCATTATTCTCACCAATGTATATACACATTACAACTTATTTTTATGTTTGTAGATGGAAGAAGGTGAAGAAGAAGAAAACAATCAACGTCATGAACAAAACATTTTTGAAAATTACCCAAGTCATGGAAGTAGCTCTAGCAGTGATAGCAGTTCAAGCGTCGAAGAATGATGATCACTATGTTTGGATATAAAAGCAAGGAATTGTACTATTTTTGGAAAAATGTCTGTGAAATCAGACATTTTCTTTAATGTAATGGACATAGTGTCCCAATTGAAAGAGAAAGGGATACCAATAATTGTCCCATTTTTGTATGACAAACAATGTCTTATATATATATATATATATATATATATATATATATATAATAATAATAATAAAAATATTTTAATTTATTCTATTGTGTTCTCTATTGTCGCTATTGTGTTCTCCATTGTCGTTCTCAAATGCACTAATAAAAATTTAATTCATATGAATATTGTTATAAGATATATATGTGTCGACTTTTGATGAATAATGAATTTAAAAAAACCACAATAATTATGATATGATATAACAAATTAATCCAAACATCACATTCAAATTCATTAATAAAAAATTAATTATATGAATATTGTAATAAGATGTGTCGACTTTAGATGAATAATGAATTTAAAACAATCACAATAATTTCACTGTCACAGGTTGATGTTTCTAAAAAATACAAAATGAAAACCGGTGTGTGTATTCTTTTACCAGTGCACTTGTTTTCTTAAGCGCACCGGTGTGTTTTTACGACATTTGGGCACTGCACAAATACCAAAACCGGTTAAAAATATTGAGGCGTTTGTGCAGTACGGTGCTCCAATACATTTATGTCTATATACGCACTGGTGTCGTTTTACAACCTATTAGCACCGTACGAATACCGATACCAATTATAAATCTCGGTGCGTTTGTGTGATACTATGCACTAGGGCGTTTTTGTGTCTATACGCACTGGTGCATTTGGACGACCTATAGACACCGCACGAATACTGATACCAATTATAAATATCAGTGCATTTGTGTGATACTGCGCACTGGGGCGTTTATGTGTCTATACACACCGGTGTATTTGTATGACATATTTGCACCGCATGAATAACGATACCAATTATAAATCTCGGTGCATTTGTGTGAAAGGGCGCACCAATGCGTTTCTATAAGTCTACGCACTGACTCGTTGATGTGACCTATGGGCACCACTCAAATCTCAAGACCAATTAGAACGACCCCGTACGTTGTATCACCAACACTACGCCTAGTGTTGTTTTATACCTTAACGACCAGGTGCATTCTTCTTCGGCTGCCCCAAGGTGTCGTCTACATGTATGCACCGGTGTGTTAAAGTTTGATTAGCGCACCGAGGAAAAAAACATCCGTAATAACCTCCGGCCGCCCAATTGTTTTTAGTTGTGTTGAATTTCCATTAAAAGCTCCGTCAAAACCTCCGTAACCATAAACGGATGTGGTAGCATATGTTTTTTTGACAATTTTGGCCAATTTTATAACACTAAAAACCTCCTTTATAACCTCTGCTAGAGGGTGTTTTCCTTGTAGTGTTTACATTACATAAATGAACAATTCTTGGGTGATACATATGACAAAACCTCATTTATATATAGGAGTCCATGGGGTCACAATATAATCCTAGCCGACGTAACAATAATAATGTAAGGGAACAAAAATAATAATAGTGACTTTTTATGGGGCAAAATAATAACAATATGCGGGCTACAACGGTACAACAATAACAATAAGGGGGCTCCACTAACAACAATAAGGGACTACACTAGTAATATACGGATCTAACATGAAGGTACTAAATATTTTTTCTTTATCATCAAACAAAACAATTATCATAAGGTTGATTGACATTAGTTAATTGCACGAGTAAATAGACAAATTTCATTCTAATTTAACATATGGTTATCGAGAACAAGTAGAATGATATTGGTTAAGTTTGTATTGAAAGCCATTTTTGTTTATCAAATCCTCTTAGCCCTTATTATAAATTATTCCTTGGAACTATTTCTTTAACACTCTTTCAAATATGGGAATTTTGAGGTTTAAAATGGGCCTCTTAAGGAAAATAATAAAATAATACACATGTATTTTTTTTTTTTTAAAACCTATTTTTTTATTGTATTATTTACTTATCTCCTTGTGAGTTCACTCAAACTTCAAGAGTAGACAATTTTTGGATGCATAATTAAATTCTATATCCAACGAGTACCCACTATGCATACTTTTGAGTAGATCCACATCGAAAAAATTGAAAATACATGAAAAAAGTGTGTTCAACACGTTTTTTTTTATCTACTTTCATTTTTTTTCGATGTGCGTCTACTCAGAAGTATGCAGAGTGGGTACTCGTTGGATGTGGAATTTAATTCTACATCTAGTGGATGTATACTATTGAAATTTGAGTGAATGTATAAATATATAAGTCTAAAATAAAATAAAATAAGTAGTTTTCTTGTTTTCCTTCCAAAATATTTTCCCTTGGGGATGACATCACCATCTTGAATCCTGAATATGTTTTTTTCATGTGTTTTCAATTTTTTTTAAGTGCATCTACATAGAAGCATGCATAGTGGGTATTGATTGGATGTGGAATTTAATTTTGCATACAATTGGTGACTACTCTTGAAATTTGAGTAAACGTACAAGGAGATAAGTCAAAAATACAATTAAAAAAATAGTTTTCTTCTTTTCCTTCCAAAATATTTCCCCTTGGGGATTACATCACCATTTTGAATACGGATAGTAATATACGGATCTAAGAAATGTACATTTTTTTTGTGAGACTCATTTTGTGAAAATGTGAAGTTGGGTAACACTTTTTTTCCCTTTTTTGAGAAAAAAATTTCATTTTTTTTGTTCTTCAACTTTCTGCCAGCCAAAACAATTTTTCTGTTTAGAATTTCATTTTGTGATAAAAATAAAAGTTGTCAGAAATTTTATTAGCTTTCTATTGCTTATTTTTTGGAATTTTTTTATACACATTTGATATGTCAACTTAGCATTTCTTTGAGTGTGTTTTTTTTAACAATCAAAGGATTCATAAAAAGTCATGTTAATACGCATTGGTGTATTCTTTAAAACTTTGTGTTTTTGAGAAACAAAATGTGTTATAACAATCTAGACAGAGTCTACTTCGGTTTTTTTATATTTATAAAACCAACTGATGCATATCATAATTACTAGAATTTTTTGAACTAATCCAATATGAAAAAACTACATATTTTGAATATGTTTCGTGACGCACGAAATTTCTCAACATATAAGTCATAAACTAAAAATCTAAAAACTACTCATTATAGATGACGGACCAATGTAATGCACCATAATTTTTTCAATTTTTTTTACAATGTATTTTGGAATATACATAATATTGATTTCACTAAATCATAATGACCTTCAGAAATTGTTTGCACTCGTTTTATTACAAAATTAATTAAAATTAGTAAATATTTATGAAATTCCATAAAAGTTATATTTCTTGAAAGTAGATTGAATTTTAAAAATGTTTGTCTTGGTTCCGATAGTTAATTCAGAATTTTTCATAGAGTTTAATCAGGCCAAAGTTGAATATATGTTTTCAGAGCTTGGATATGTGTAATTGCAGACGTGTTAGTTTGTCCAGACTTGTAAAAAAGTTCGGCCAAATTATTTTTTGCGTCGACGGCCCGTCAAGTCTAACGACACAAAATTTCGGTCGAATTTATTATAAAAGTTCAGCTGAGAATTTAGTTGACTTTCCGTCGACCGGAAAATACAACAAAGCCCCTCCAAAAGAAGCATTTCATGGCAATATAAATTGATGTAAAAGCATTCATTATTTTCGCATAATTTCGCACATTTCTTCATTTGGTCTGATTTTGCAAATGATTGTTTTGGGTTTAAGGACTTTTCTTGGAGGTACATTCAAAGGACATTTTTGCAAAGGATTGTTTTGGGTTTAAGAAATTTTCTTGGAAGTACATTCAAAGGAAATTTTTGCAAATGATTGTTTTGGGTTTAAGGACTTTTCTTGGAGGTACATTCAAAGGATATTTCTTGGAGGTATGTGATACATTTTTTGGATTTTTTTTGGGCTTCATTTTTTTTTAAGTTATTTTGTTTTTAGAAGTTTTGGGCTTTATTTTCAAAGGACATTTTTTTGGATGTATTTTGTTTTTAGAGGTTTTCGGGCTTAATTTCCAAAAGACATTTTTTTGGTTTTAAAATATTTTGTTTTTAGAAGTTTTGAGCTTAATTTTCATTGTTTTTAGAGGTTTTGGGCTTAATTTTCAAAATACATTTTTTTTGGATGTATTTTGTTTTGAGAGGTTTTTGGGCTTGATTTCCAAAAGACATTTTTTTGAATTAATTTCGAAAGGACACTTTTTAGGCTTAATATTCAAAGGACATTTTTTGCAGGGATTTTTTAAAGTGATTTTTTAGAGGTTTTTTTGAATTATTTTTTAAAGTGGAATTTTTTAAGAAGTTGGAATTAATTTTTAATGGACATTTTTTGGAGGTGTTTTTTGAAGTGACATTTTTTAGAGTACGTGTTTTGGGTTGAAGTAAATCTTTTATAATGATTTTTAAAATGAATTTTTGTCTAACTTTTTAAATGAATTTTTTTGCGAGACTTGGAAGGAAATATTTTGAGCTTCGTTTCATTTTTATAAGACATTTTTTTCACGGATTTTTTAAAGTAAATGTTTTTGGATTGAAGTATGTATTTTTTGCAAAAAATTTAAAATGAGTTTTTTTTTTTAAATTAAATCTTTTGTGGTGTTTTTTTAATTGATTTTTTGTCTAAATTTTTGAAGGAAATTTTTTGAACTTCATACTCTATTATCATGGGAAATCAAAGAAATTATGTGAGAAAATATGATCAAGCAAGAGACCCTAAGGAACGTAGAGAACAGGGGAGAGAATCTCGCAAAAGAAAGAGAGAAGCACTCTCAAATCTTGAAAGGGAAAATGTATGTAAATGTAAATATTATGAATTTGATATTTAAAATTTTCCTAGTGTAAAATGTGTTCAAGCTTAATTTTTATTTGATGAACTAATTTGAAAAATATTTTGCAATGTAAACAAAGAGAGATATTCCTCAAAACATTGATAATGAGATACAAAATTTTGAAAGAGAAATTGAAAGAGATATTGAACCAATGATTGAAGATGGTGAAAATGTTGAAAGAAATTCAAGTGAAGAAATTGAATCACGAGGTATATGTGTGTGTGTGTGTGTGTGTGTGTTGAAAAAATGCACGTATTATTGAAATTATACATATTTATTAATTTAGTTATTTATTGAATATGTAAACTTATTATGTACTATTCATTCGAATATGTACAGATGAAATCAATGTCGATGATGAGATGTTAGAAAATGTTGACACTCACACATATGGAGATAAAAGAGTTGACCATGTTATAAGATATCGTGTTAAACGCATTTTTGATACGTACTTCATAAAAAAAAATGTGATAGTTCAAGCCCAAATGTTGAAAGGTCTCCTATCATTAAGAAAATTAAAAGAAGCTACGACTTTATTGGGTATTCGAAAATCAACAAAAGATTAAAAAAAATGAAGGAAAATGTGATACAAAATACAAATAGTGCTATAAATTCAATTAGAAGATCTAAATAAAAAAATGTTTCAGTTGTACGTAGAGAAACACATATGGAAATGGTTTCATCAAGTACTAAAGAGAATTGCTTGGTAAAATCTATTGCACGAGCATTAGGAACCTCACGAAAAACTTTGCACAAACATCGGAAATTTTGGTTGCAAATAGATGTAAATGATGAAATCTCTTGTTGGAGATAAATTTGTAGGCAACCATACAAATATAGATTTGGATAAAATGTTAAAAAAACAATATATGAATATTGAAAGAAAAATTCACGTGTTTTGCCAAATGCAAGGGATGTGATACGAATAAGAATATCATGAAATCAGTACGAAGAACATGAAAAATATCTCTTGGAAACCACTCAGATAGAGTTTTTCAACAATTTCAAAGAAGAGAATTGTGAAATTCATGTCTCAATCAGTGCTTTTGTTCAACAAAAACCATGGTATGTAAAACCTGTCACTGTACGCGACACTTGTTGTTGTCATTATCATGTGGAATTTCAGTTATATTATGACACATTCTTTAATTTTGGTAGAACATTTTGGAAAGATTCACCTCCTCCTTCCACTATCCATGATTTCATATCTCAAACTCTATCTAAAAGAGAAAGCGATGAATTATTTTACGAAAAGAAATGTGTTGGTGGTAAAAAATGCGATGATTGTGGAAATTTGACTAAATTTCAAAACAAATATCATACTGATATAAATGATTAATCATTTTACAACATGAAAGTGAAATGGAAGAGATATGAATATATCCATACATCGATTCAAGGTTCAAATAGTGCTAAAATAATTGAATTACAAGAAGAAGAAAAAATTTGTGATAGATTTTTTGAGAAATTTTGAGGGAGAAATTTATAAATACACCAAGCATTCCCATAGAACTCAATGGCAAGACTTTCAATTCAAAAAATCCCATGAATTTTTTCCACCAGGGACCATTTTTTCAGTAATTGATTTTGCAGAAAACTACACATTTGTTCCACAAAAAGAAATTCAGAGTGAATACTATCATTCTGACCAAGTCTCTATGCTCATCCATATTCTATATAGAAATTCTGAACAAAACATCAATCATATAGAAAGCATCAGTGAAAATTGACATGTTATTAAAGAATATCACTTTTATATCAGTGACGATCGTACACAGATGCATATTTTGTACAACATTGTTTTGGAAAGATATATGACTCCTTGAAAAGTCGTGGAATAAAATTCAATGAACATTGGATATGGTCAGATGGATGTACAGGTCAATTCAAATCTTCATTATCACTCTTTTGGTTATGTTTTCTTCATAAGAAAACCTGCATTAAACATTGTTGGAATTTCTTTGAGACTGGCCATGTAAAAGGAGAACATGACGGTCCAGGGTCATGCATAAAACAAGCACTTTGAATATATCAAATGAACCCCTCTGCAAACTGACTTGTGGATGCTAAAGAAGTTGTTCAATGGTGCATCACTGCTCTAATCCATGATACTAACTAATTAAGGGAAGTGCGAAGGTACATTCAATTTAATTTTTATTGGATATCCAATTTTAAACAGTGTACATTTATCACAATGATTATCTTTGATGGTATTTTGATATCATATTTACACTCTTCTTTGAATCTTCCATATATATATTTTTTTTGGCATATTGGGATCGAAGATGTAGATAGATCAATTGGAAATGACGATGAAACAATAAAATGGACTCGAAAATTGCATTAAATTAAAACAAAGTTGTCCACAAATGTGTTTGCATTGGATAAAAGAAAATATTCTTGTTTTTTTCATGTTTGCATAAAAAACACAGAATCCAATGATGTTTGTGAAAACAAAATGTATGTAAAATATTGGAAACATACAGAGCTAAATACAAAGGGGAAAATGTTTGTTGCAATGTTTGAAGAAATGCAATCAAAGGAGACTACAATATCATCTGATGATGATCGAGTTTTTGATCTTGCTAGAGAAGGTAACATTTGAATTTCTTTCAAATGATAGAGATCTAGAAATAAATTTAAATACATAAGTTTGTTAAGTTTGTTTTATTGTGCAGGATATGTTTTTGATGTAATTGCACCTACTGACAACAATGAAAATTTGAAGTATTATTTGATGTGTTGCACTGAACAAAAAATGAAATTATTAGAAAACTATAATGATCATGGGTTTCCATATGAAAGAGGATATATTATACTGAAAGGTTATTTTTTCAGACAAACTAATCAAAGTGGGGATTTTTTGTACTTTGAGACTATGAACCTAATGTCATAAGTTTTCAATATAGTCACTTGGTGTGTGCAGCATACATAAAGTTGATAGAGGTTCAATCAAAGAAAAAAACGAAAATTAAGAAATGGAAAATGTCAAAATCTGATCATGAACGGATCATTGAAGATGGCATTCCATTGAATTTTTTTTTATTGAACTACCCAACAATTTCTTCTCTTTGGATTCAAAATTGAGTTGCCTTGTTATGTTATCTGCACAAGTGTTTTCACATCTACATTGTTTTGGTACATGCACACTAGTATCAACTGAAAGTAGCCTTTCTATACATGCATTGATGAAAAATGTTGCATGTGTTAGATATATATATATATATATATATGTGTTCTAGAATGCAATTCACCGAAAGTAGCTTTTCTATGTGCATTGATGAAAAATGTTGCAAGTATTAGATATATATGTTCTAGAAGTATTGGATATATATATATATATATATATATATATATATATATATATATATATATCTTTTAGAATGCAATTAAAATTGAAAGTAGCTTTTATATGTGTATTAATGAAAAAAATTGCAAGTACTGGATATATATGTTCTAGAATGTAGTTAACTGAAAGTAGTTTTTATATGTGCATTGATGAAAAATGTTGCACGTACTGGATATATACATATGCTAGGTAATTAACTGAAAGTAGTTTTTCTATGTGCAATGATGAAAAATGTTGCACATACTAGATATATATACATTATAGAATGCATTTTTAAAATTTTATGATTGTTTGACACATCTAACAAGACCTAGAATCTTATGATTGTATATATATATATATATATATATATATATATATATATATATATATATATATATATCTATGTATGTATGTATGTATGTATTGCACTTCAATCGTTTTAACATATATATTCAAACATGTGTAAAATCAATTCTACATGTACATATATTCATGTGAATTTTTTTTTGTTTAGAAAACGACAATATGAATTTTAAAAACAAAACATAATATCATAATCACATGCCAAATGTAGTTCAACCATCCAAAACTTGAGTTTTAAAAACTTTTTTATCATATCGCAACATTACTTCACATGCCATGCCAATTGTAGTTCAACTATCCAATAAAAACAAAACATTGTATCACATGCCAAATGTAGATCAACCATCCAAAACTTAAGTTTTAATTTAACAAAAAATTATAGATCACAACATTACTTCACATGCCAAATGTTGTTCAACCATCCAAAACTTAAGTTTTAAAAACAAAACAAATTATAACACAACATTGCTTCACATGAAAATATAGTTCAACCATCCAAAACTTGAGTTTAAAAAAAAAAATACATTATATCACAACATTATTTCGCATGCCAATTGTATTTCAACTATCCAATAAAAACAAAACATTATATCACATGCCAAATGTAGTTCAACTATCCAAAACTTGAGTTTTAAAAACAAAACATTATAGATCATAACACTTCAAAAACAAAACAAATTATTTAACACAACATTACTTCACATCACATGCCAAATTTAGTTCAACCATCCAAAACTTGAGTTTTAAAAACAAAACAAATTATATATAACACTGTAACATTACTTCACATACCAAATGTAGTTCAACCATCCAAAACTTAAGTTTTAAAAACATTATATATCACATTCACATGTACCAAATGTAGTTCACGTAAAATATGTCCAAAACTTATAGATCTCACAAGTATCAAGTATCAAGTTATATATGACTGCATCTAGATAATACTATATATAAAAAAGTAAATTTAATACTAAATCTATTGAAAATATAATGTCGCATGTGTGCATGTGCATCATCCATCAAATACAGATGGATGTAGTGTCTCTCCTAGCAAAGTCACAATCCTCGAGCTATCCTGTGAAGCATGGGGAACCTGTACACAACGTGTACAAACATTGAAATTTGATGTTTTAAAATTGAGTGAGAATACATAGAACTTCATGTAAAAAACAAAATGTAAAAAAAAAATAATGCAATACCTCATGAGGTTCCCTCTCCATTTGTTGCTCGTCCACTAAAACTTCCCCCACAAGAACATCTCCAACAGTAAACTGTACAAAATACATATATATTTTAAATTTCAAATGAAAATGCATATATAAACTTATTTTCAATAATATTAAAAAAAAGTTATACAACTTGTTCAAATGGTTGAAATAGTGTGGGTGTTCCCATCTCCATCACTAGAGTCCGTGGAGAAAATAAATCCTCTATAGAAACCTAAAATTCAAAAAAATTAAAAATATAAAATAACTCAAGGTCAAGATATCAATTTATAATAAAACTTTTAAACTTAAATTTATAAATTATAACCTAAAAACATATATTTAAGTGAAAAATTGAATACATCTGCTGGTGGATTTGGCACATCTCCTAAGAGAGGCTCCAAAAGAAAATCTCCAAAAACCTAAAATTCAAAAAATTTAAAATAACTCAAAATTTGTAGATCTCAATTTATAATAAAACTTTTAAGCTTCAATTTATAACTTATAACTTAAAAACATATATATATTTAAGTGAAAATTTGAATACTTGTGCTGGTGGATTATGCACATCTCCTAAGAGTGGTTCAGAAAGAAAATCTCCAAAAACCTAAAATTCAAAAAAATTAAAATAACTCAAGATATAGATATATCTCATTTTTAATGGAACTTTTTGAAGTCGAATATATAACTTAAAAACATAAATTTTAAAAATGAAAAATTTTCCATACTTGTGATTGTGGTTTGGCACATCTCCTAAGGAAGTAGAAGGTACATCTCCTAAGGAAGAAGAAGATATCGCCATCCCAAAAACATCGGACGGAATCGGAATCTGTTAAAACATTTTATTATATATATGTACATGTACATGTGTGCACAATTATTTATTTTAAAAATATCTCATCATGTTTCGATATATATAATAATAGATAAAAAATAATTGTACATCATCATGTTCACTTAAAAAACACTAACACTTGCCAACATATCTTGATGGTGAGAACCATCTTGATTGTATGATTGATGGTGAGAACCATCTTGATTGTTTGAACCAGAGGCTCCAACCGTGATATTAACATTTTCTTCATTCATCAAGCGCGACAACTGCAAATGGTGTTAACATATAATGATACATTTTTGTTAGATTAATGTATACAAATAAATGTATGTATCTATGTATTTATTACAAATTGTACATATGTTAAAATAATTGAACCCTAACCATTAACACATACCGTTCCCATTCCCTCTTCCTCATGAACAATTAGGTCCTGCCAACCATTGTGACAATTCTTTGCATATTTTTTGAGATCTTCAACACTCATGTTGTCAATCTCTTCACCTGTATAATACACAAAATTAGTGCATGCATTCTCACGTGTTCTTTGTCGATTCATACAAACATCGACTCCACCCAATCCACTCTGAACATTGTCAATGATGACATCCCTTGCTTCTTGACTAATTTGAGAAGTGGCTTCCATCTCTGACTGCAAATTTTTGACACGAAAATTTTGACTAACCAATGGTGGCTCAGGGTGAGGCAACTCAACATCACACCTAGCGCCCTTACAGTCACACAATCGACCTTTCCCAAGACCAAAAAATTCATAGGGAATGTCATTGTAATTGGGTTTCATTTGCAAAAAAAAATCTGCATAAAATAATTTTGCAAAATAAAATGGAACCTTGTCATTCCATGGGAGTTTTCCATAGGCTGCAAGATGTCTATCATACAAATAGTGAGCTATATGAGGGTGCTTCAAATATTTCACTTTCAACATTTTTCTTTTCGACCTTTCTTTGAAATTAAACATAGACTTGGTTATTTCTGTTGTAACTCTTTGTTTAACAACCTCCCATTTATCAGGACTCATCATTGTTTCCTTTATTTTTCTCATGGCTTCTACAAAAGTATCAGTGGTTGGCCCAAGCTTTTGGTACACATCTACTAGTTCGCCTAAAGAGTGTGTAACTATTTCCAAGCTATGCCGACTCTCAATAGGTAGAGTCAAAGCCACGATATCTCTCTTCAATTTTGCATGAATATGTTGACACCTTTCTAAGGTGCATTGCTGCATTTTTGTGTCCCAAGGTATATTGGAAATTTCCTCCGGATAAGTCGTGGTTGGTGGACAAACTTCTTCTTGAATGACGCATTCTACCCTACGTCTTTTTTTAGCAACATTTGGAGCATCATTTTCAGCCTCTGCATCAATATATATAATTTTTTATATCAAAAAAACACATGTAAATAAATTTGTACAAATTGAATGAAAAAACCATTCAAATTGATGGCCAACTCGATGTGGTTGTCTAGCATCTTGACCACCCAAACCAGAACGACCCTGCTGAGAACCAACATGACCATCCATTGATTGGCCTTTGGGGGAATACATATCACCACCTTCATGTAATATACCATCACTTATTGATGGCCCTATAAGGGAATCTAAACCACTACGAACCTCACGAGACGAGAAAGAAGCTTCATAAACAAATATGAATTTATAATCAATTCAAAAATACATTCATACATATAAATACATGTACATATTCATTGATTAAATCACGTGAACCATACCACAATTGCGTGGACCATGGGCATGATCCATTGATGGAGTAGACACCCTTCTCCTCTTAGCTAATTAAAAAATAAAAAATGAAACTTATTAACAACTAATTTAACTCACAAAATTGATAAAAAAATCAATTCCATATGTACACACATGTATGTATATGTATGGAGATTTAAGATTATATTTAAATACCATGAACATCCCTCGATCCATGATCCCCCTCTCTCATAGAGATATGGGATTCTATTGATCTTCATCTTTCATCCTACATGATATATATATCTACATTGGACATTTACAATTATTTTTTTAAATTACTATTTAAAATAAATTCAAAATAAATTTCAGAAAATTAATGTAATTTAATGTACACAAATTATGTAAAACACAACTTTCAAAGCACTCATTGATGTGTGAAACTCAATTTAAGCAAAAAAAATTATAAAAATGTTAAGTTCACCAAATTGTGCTTTACATGGTGGGAGCACACTTAGTATAAAATTGAAAAAAACACATGGTCATTAAAAAGAAGCGTGAAACTCCATTTAAACAAAAATTTGTTGAAGTCCTCGCATTTTAATTTCATTAAAATGTGAATTTCACCACTTGTTGCAAATTTGAAGTTCACCAAGTTGTGCTTTACTTGGTGTGGTGGGAGCACACTTGGTATATAATTGAAAAAAACACATGGTCATTAAAAAAGACGCAATTATAAGTACAAAACACACACATATCCAAGATATGTTACAATGTCAATCAATAAATTTTGAAGGAGAGTGTCTCAACACTAATTCATCTTTGAGAGATGAATCTTGATTTTTTGAAGAAGAGTGTCTCAAAACTAATTCATATTTGAGAGATGAATCTTAAATTTTTGAAGAAGAGCGTCTCAAAACTAATTCATCTTTGAGAGATGAATCTTGCATTGGCATTGCCCCGTATAATTCTAATTCATATATTAATTCATTTTTGATATATGAATCCTGAATTGGCATTACCCCACGCAATAGATTAGCAGACATCTTATTCACATTTGTACAATGTGTTACACCAATTTTTGGTCATCTAACCTATTATCATTAGATGGACCCAAGTACACCATGTAAGACCAATTTTACCCTAAGTAAAATTGCTTTCACTATGTAAGATAACTTAATTAAACCCATTTATTAGGTTGTTTATGGTCTAAACAGGAAACCCCAAGGGGAAATATTAAACAAATCTATATTTGTTCGATTTTCCTCATGGAATAATTAATTAAACAGTAATTAATTAGTATTCCTGGTCATATTTAACCCAAAATAAGGAAATTAATTAGATAAATCCTTATTTATCTTATTATTTTCTAGGAATAATTATTTAAACCTTATTTAAATAATATTCATTGTTAAATTTGACTAAATCATTTCTAAATAATTGAATAAATCATTATTTAGTTAATTATCATTCAACCACTTCCTTAAAATGATAAATAAATCATTTATTTATTTATTATTTACAAATAAAGGGATTTGACCCAAGTCAAATTCCTTTCCCCTCCAACAAATATAATTAAATATTCCATAAAAGGTGGATCTAGATTTGGTTAATATTATTTTAATCATGCACCAAGATCTAGAATGACCTAATATTTTGTTATAAATAGAAGGGTTTTTCCTACAATTCATGACCTTTTGTTGCCTCTTAGATCACTCTGGATCAATACTCTTGGTTTGACTTTGAGCCATTATAATTTTCATATTTTCTATTATTTACTTTGTGAGCTCCCTTTGAGTTTTATGTTTGTCTGGGTTTTTTACACCAACAAGAGAGAGAAATTCTAGATCTGAAGTGCTAAGGACTTCAAAGAACCCATCCCATTGAGGAGAATTGGAATCACCTTTCTTGTTTTCCTCCCAGGTGCCATTAATATAAAAATTCTTCAAAAATATTGTTCTTGTCTTGTCTATTGGATGCATGGATAAAAACCTTATTTTTACTGCTTAATGTCTTTTTATGCATAGATATGGATTTTTGCAGCATTTGTCTTGATAAACTAACTAAAGATCTGAAGACATTAGCAGCCATATTTTGTTGTTAGGGTTGTTTGTTACACGTAGCTAAAGTGGTCTTTTTTCGTACACTTCGAATCAAGATTCATACAAACAATTAGCGACTCCACACAAGTTTTCAATTATGACCATTGTTGTTTTTCATATTCCTACATATCCAGCTGCTTCACACCCTAGGGTTTCTCTTTAGCTTTTTTTTTCTTCCTATTTTTATGTTTTTTTCACCCATAAAACCCTCGAACATTAAAATTTCTAACTTCTGTGTGTTTCTGGCCCTATTGCGCAGGCAACAAACATCAGCCACAATTGAGAAGACAACTTTTTCTGAAATCTGCCGCCGAGAGCCCCGAAACTGCAGGTCGCACTTTTTGGCCCTAAACCTGCGCCCTGGACTGCAGGACGCACCTTTCAGCCTCAAAACTGTGACTTGGACAGAAAACAGGTCAGAACCTGCGACTTGCACTTTTTTTGTAGTTTTTCTAAAAGTTTTTTGGGTTTGTCTGAAGCTTTTGTTAGGGTTTTCCAGCCTCTGTCTCCACCTGTTTAGACCTTTTCTTGTTCTTTTTTACTCAACTAAGTGGGAATCTAGTCCCCTAGGGCTTCAGTACCCTCCACTTTTGTGGAAGAGTTTTAGCTATTGCAGGTGTCTAAATTTTCAGAGTTTCAGCCATTTCTTTTACAAATCTGATACCTCCCTTTCAGTTCCTTTTTAGATCAGCTATTTTTCCATCCAAATCACCTCATATAGTTTCGTTTAGGTTTGCCTTTAGGGTCACATCCTTTTCCCTACTGCCTTTAAATTTTTTCCTCCTCTTTCACAACAACCTTGCCTCTGTCTCTTTGCTGCTTTCTGCACCTCTTTTCAGCAGAGTTATCCTTTAGATCCCTATCCCTCCCGACCTTAGATCTATTGGCTTATTTTCAGTGTGTTTTGACTAGATTGTTTCCTCTGTTAGACTAGTTTTTGAGAGGCCCACCTCCTTGGGTTAGATTGATGCATTGTTAGCTATTAATTTTATGTTATTTTAGTAGTATATACTATTCTCTGCATATTTATTTTCAGTTACGCAGCACACTTTTTCTTTTGCTCTCAAAACGTCTGGGTTTAAAAATTAAAATTAACGCATGCCACACACTCACCCTAAGCGAAGAAGTGCCTGGTTAACATCGCTAGGAAAAGACTTTAAAACATTGTAAAATCAATTGACACTGCACCTCTCTACCCTTGTTTCGACATTGTAATCACTTGATTTCGCACCTCCTTTCCCTTGTTTGTCATTCTTCTTCCCTTTGTACCGTGTTTTTGTTGTCACCATTGCGCCCCCAAGGCATATATCCCGGAGACTTCTTGGCCTTGACCTACTCCTTCCTGTCGTCGTCGAGTTAGTCGTCCTCCGAGTCCACACTCCGAATCCTCTTCTGATTCATTGGGTTCTCCTTTTATTTCTAGTTCTCCCCTGTCACCCTACTACTGGGAATGCTACTAGCAGAACCACCACACGAACTACCTCGGTTGTCCCCTTAATCCCTTACATGGCAGGCCTCAGTCTCCCTGATTTCAATCAGTTGATCAATGACCCTATCCGCCACGATGTTGTTTGGCCTGCTATGCCAACCAAGCTCCACTCTGACATTCCCAAGTTCGAAGGCCTTGCTAGAGAAGATCCCTCCAACCATATCCGATCTTTTCACATGTTGTGTTCATCCAATTCCATTACCAATGATTTTATCCATCTTTGGTTGTTCCAACGCACACTTACCGGCGAAGCTTCTAAATGGTATGTTGATCAGACCTCCTCTTCCCATACCACCTTTGCAACCATTTCCCAAGCCTTCTTATCTTATTTCCAGCTCCCTCTCTGATATGACACTGGTACCAAACTCTTGACCTCTTTTCGTCAATCATTTGTGACCCTCCTATCTGATCATGTTCAAGAATGGTGGAGAAGAAAGAGCCTATGTCGAGCTCCTACCTTCAAAGATCGGGTCTACATGGACTGGTTCCTTAGATCTCTCTTACCCGCCATCGACAAAGATGTCGCATCGCATTTTCCTCAAACCGAGGAAGCTGCCCTCCAAATAGCCTTGAAATATGACCTGATCTATGCTCAGTCTAGTTATGTTTATACCGTCCTTCCTGACCTCCCCAGACCCGTTAGCGCTAACGCCCCGAGGGCATCTCATTTTGTTGATGGTATCGTTGGAGCTCTTTCTCATCCGTACGCTCAACCTCCTATGGGCTATGGTCTCCCTCTGGGAGGGGCCATCACCTCCAGCACTTTTCCCCCTCTAGGTAGCATTTATCCAGGATATGACATACCTCATCCTTTTTCCCAACCTCCTGCTTACCTCAATGTTTCCCAACCTAAAAATTATCCTTATCCACAGCCTGGTGCCCTAAATCCTTCAGCATTTGCACCTCCGCCTCCCTTGCCTTCTCAACCCCAGGAACATCAACTACCACTCCCTCCGGGGCAAGTATTTACACAGCAGGGCGCAACTAATCATCCTTATTCTCAAAGGACGAGGAAAGGAAATAAAAACCAATCTGCCCCTGGTACTCGTGGACCCAATCCTCAAGGTACTGACTCTAATGCTGCTAACCAGCAACAAGGCACTCAGCCTAAGTCGAACAGGCCTATTCATACAAATAAGCCTTGTTCGTGTTGTGGTGTTTACGGTCATTACACTCACGATTGTCCCCTTTTACCACAGATGCGGCAGATGTGGGAGTCTCAAGCCACATTGCGAGGACAGCATGCCTCCCCTACTGCTCCCCCTAACGTGGCCACTACTCAACCAGCTGTGTTTACCAATCCTTTCCCCTAGCAAGGATTCGTGGCTACCCAACCACCTGACAGACAGGTGGCCACTCAACCTTCCTGATGCTCGGCTACCTATCTTAACTCACAATCACACCCTCTTGTGCATTTAACAATAGTGCACTTCTATGGTTTAACCAAATAATTTTAAGTCTTGGCTAACTCAACATAGGCAGAAGCTTCTTAAAATCAAGGTTAAAGCCCATAAAGCATAGAATATACTCTTCAATGTTAGAACTTCAAATCAGGAGTTATCTCGCCCTTTTCTTCCTTTAATTTCATTTATAAATTTCATAGTAATTGATTAATGACATATCATATTCCAATGTTATATATCTCTCAAATACTATGGCCTTTGGTTTTCGTCTTTAACAAAGCGCTCGTAATTATCTCACTTTAAAAGCGCTCACTCTAACTTGAACCATCCTTCAGAATAAGGCATTAAGGTATATGAATCAACATTCATATCCTTTGTTAAACAAATACCCAAGTTTTGACTTAAATTAATGAACCCATTAGACTCCCGACTTTGAACACTTCAACCAACGGTGAACTATTCCGCAGCCTAATACCTTGACTTATAAAAGAGGGATAGGCTATCTCGACCATAGTATTATGATACTATAGCAATAATTTGAAGCCTTTGGACCGATACCCAAGCGTTAAATATTAACCACCATTATAATGGTTAACTCACTCAACATTAGCCTTATACTCGGGCCCACCACAAACATTCAACTTTCATTTGTTAATTAAACAATTTCCAATGTAAAATGTGGCCCATACCTCAGTTAATACCCGCACATATTTGGTTGTGACAGCCTTTGGATCCACTGCCCTCCAGATCGAACGGATCTCGTCAATATCACTTTTTTTCTAGAACCGAAGGTTAACGCCTGGAAATCGCGCAATAAGGGTGATATTTGCTTGGTGACGTGGCGCAAATGTATTGGATCAGGTTTTTTTCTTGTGGTTTCACCTCCGGACCAAAAGCGGTGCGAAATAGGTAGTTTTGTTCACGAAAACACCCAACTAGTACCTCCGGTAATCGAACAGTGTCTGTCTGAATCTCCACGCTAATTTTAACTTATTCCTTCGGCTTGTTTTATCTGTTTTGTGTTATGAAAAACTTCACTAACATCGCCAACCATTAACAAAATAGTGCATTTACACCGCAGATAGAGTATTACTAATTCTTGAATAAACAGAGCACATCCCGCTACACTCCATAGACAGAATCGACCCTTTCACGCAGGATTCACTCGTTCATTTCACACACCAAGGCAGAGACGCTATTCGGCCTTCTACAACCTTATATACAGGGCAATCACATTCACTTCATTTTCCATGAACATGAATTCAAATACATTCCAAGGGAAACAGGAGATTTCACACAGAATTACTAATTCAGTCAATAATGCAGAGTTCACAACATGCCCACAGAACTAAATTATTCCTTATATAATTTCGACCAAGAATACATTTAGGTTTCACACAGGAATTATAAAAAAATGCCTCATTAATACATACAACTGGAATCAAACTCGAAAGCATTCACTTACAAATTCATATTGGGTCATATCTTCTATTCTACAGCCTTCTACTCTACATAGCTCTCTACCTTTGAACTATCTTTCAGGATTACATTTATGCACAATGATGACCTGAATCGATTCAGGTTCCTTTACAGCTCGAAAGACTCTTGAAATTATCGAAAATCCTAAATTTAGCCTAATTTTCTAAAATAACTGAAACTGCCTACCTCTTCACATTTCTAACTAATCATTTCTCTCATGTTCTCTGTAGTTAGAGAACATTTACAGTTCCTCAATTTTTATTCAAAAATACTAATAATTACATGAGAAATTAAAATCATGAGACCCCCTATGTCTACTTAGGTACAAAGTAATTCTTGAGCCTAATGCCCCTGCATCAAACTCTCAAGCTTCAATTCGTTCATGATCTCCTGATCGTGTGTCTTTAATCTCTGCCTCCTAGATCCCATACTTTGTTTTGCTGTTGTCTAGCAGCTGCATCATTCTTCAACTTCATTTCTCCAGGTTTCCATACCTTTTTCTGTAACTTGCTTCCAGCTGTTCTTTCACAATATTTTCTTGTCTCTCCCTTGCTAGAATCCTTCTGCTCTCTTGCTTTTTTCTACTGCTTCTGAGACACCTTCATCATCAGTCTTATGATGCTTTAAATTTCTTTGTCCAGCTTATCTTCTATATGTAAATTTCCTTGCCCACTGTTGTTGCTTTCAATCTTTGTTTCTGCCAATATTGCTGCTCTTGCTATTACTGCGGTTACTAACATGTTTTCTACTCTTGCAGATGTCATTCACCATGTTGCTCCTACTGCCACCATGGGTGTTGCTGCCTCCCTAACTTCCTATCCCTCTACAACACTTCTCTTTTTTTCATCATCTGCAAATTTACCTCTAGAAAACAAATCATCAATTAAATTTCCACCTGCAGTAACATACTCATCCAGTATACTAGTAAGCATAATTAATCTTAACAAACTAGTATTTGTTCCTGGTTCTTCCATAGCTTTAGGAAAATTCACTTTAGTGTATGCAACCTCTTGCTCTTCTTCAATTTCGTCCAACAAAAAATTCATCCATCTCCCCTATACTTGGTCCACATCATCAGCATGCTGTAATTCAGTCTCAGCATCTTCTTCTTCTTCTTGGGAAATCTTCAGTAATTGCCTCTCATCCCCTTGATGGATTCTGGAAATCCAATCAAGTTCTTTAAGCTCTACTTCCTCATCTTCTGTCAACATAGAATGTTGATTCTTCCTCACTGTGTCTGTCTTTACAATCTGCCCCACAGTTTTCTCTCCAATCTTCTCTTGGTTATTCAAACAAATTAGTTCTTCCTTGCCATCAGTGACAAGTTTATGCACATGAGACATGACTGGCACATCTTCTTTCTTCTGCAACAATTTTTCATCTCTCAAGACAACTCCAAGTGATGGATTTTCTTCTGCATCACCTGTACACATAAAAAAATTGTCAATTTTTAAACCACAAGATCCAAAGGCCTCATTTGATGACCCAATCACCAAACCTTCCTTCAGTAGTTCCAAGTTTGTTTCAAGACTCAAAACGTTTTCACTATCTTTCTTCTCAGCTGCCAAAGTTATCTGCACTGCTCCAATCACCATGTTAGAATGATGACTCTTTACTATGTTTTTAGCTAACATAGTTTCTCCTCCATTCAATTCTCTGACAGTTTCCATTTGTTGTTCTTCCTCCTTGCCTGCATGATCAACACATGAATCATCAGCACTAAAATTACAAGGTCTCAATGCCTCTACCTCCTCAGACAACACATCATTATTTTGTTCTGAGTTTCCTTCCCATTCCTCTGTCAGCACATCAGTATGTTGTTCCTCTTTTCCCAAAGAATTCTCTGAAGAGTTCTCAAGACTTCCAACCAGTCTTTCTCCTACATCATCTGCCTCCATGATGGTTTCCTGTTCACTGTGATGAACTCTATATTCTGCAATATCTCCTTCATACCCTGGATTCTCCAACAATTATTCCAACAATGCAATTTCCCTTTTTCATTCTTTAAGAAAATCATCATCAATTACAGTCCCCACATTCATACACAAACCTTCAGCTTGTAGACCAGGAGCTTCAGCAGCATCAACTGGTGTTCCACATATCAGTTTTTCAAACTGATCCTCTCCTTCTTCATCCACAAGAATTTCTTCTTGCGCTGCAACAGCTTCAATCACAACCACATCATTGCTTCTTCCATTCAAGGGACATTCTCCAACATTGCAATTTTCTCTAGAGTATTCATCTTCTGAGAGATACTTCTTCATACTTGTGACAACTTCACAAGATTGTTCATCGTCCTCCTCAACAAACTTTAAAGTTTGTTCATCTCCCTTTGATGTACCTACAAACATACACAACTCATTAGTTTTAAAACCACAAGACTCTTCACTCTTGGTTGATTTCTCAAGAACTTCCCTTTGAACAGATCTGCATGTGGAATCTTCAAATTCCGTCCTTGACTCAAGAACTCTGAGTTCTTATTCATCTGTAGAATCTGTAACCACATAATCCAGCTGATATGGACTTGTCCAATAGCTTAGGAAATCACCAATTATTTTCTCTTCAGTAAGACAAACATCTTTCTACCTCAAGTCTTCATCATGTCTCGCAAGACCTATTGCAGACCCCCCTTCTTCATCTGTACTCTGCTCTACTTTACAAATAGAAACTTATTTCTTCAACTCAGCTGCTCTAAGTTCTCCTCTCAACAAGGAAATCTCTTTTTGCCTCAACTTTAACTGTAATGGTTTCCATTTCACTCCCTTCTTCATGAGCCAACCAACTCTCTAGTTTTCTTCTATCATCCTCTCCAGTTCATAAAACTGCTTACTGATCTCAGCTATTTCTTTCCAATACTCTTCATCAGTGAGTTTCTTCCTCATGCCATTTTCTTTGGCATCTTCCCTCACTCTTCTATTGTGGCCTCTCACAAAACCTCTGCAATCTCTACTATGGCTATCAGTAGCCATTTTCTCCTCCATGATTTCTTTACTCATCAACTGCACCAAGCCTCTACAACAACAAGCTCTCTTGCTGCAACTTACCTCACCAATTCTTTCCTCTGAATCTGGGCTTTTGGTAAGTACTGGTCCCCTTTTGCTGGAACCTTCTGAGCACTCTCTTCTGCTCTCTCTAGGCTTCACTCTACAACTTTTCTCAAGAACACATCTATTCTTCTTTCAGCCAACCTCAGTTGGGAATCCTCCAGGTTCTACCACACTTCTTCTTCACCTCAGAATCCTCTGTTGGATTCTTTTATCACTTCTCTTAAAGCTGTGATATACCTTTGCTGAGATTCTTCAATTGCTTGCAATCTTAATTCTGCAAACAGTTCTTCAAACCAGAGTTAAATAATGCTCATCAACTCACCTTTTCTTGAGAACACTGCAATTGCTCTCCCTATCTAGCCTTTAGCTGAATATTAGGTTCACTGTCTTCACCATAAAAACTTTGTCTGCACTTTCTGCAACCACAATTCTGCAATCATAAATCTCAAATCAGATTTAAAATTAGTTTACCTGCAAGATATATGCTTGATCTTGTCTTCCACTCCTTTCTGCAAATATTTCTTCACTGCAATTCTGTGTACTTTGCACATCAGATTTCAGAATCTGGTCTTCCTTCTTCTATCACATGCACTGTATCCCTGTATGTTGTACTCTTCAAAACACTTTGTCTTCCCATTCAGACTCTGTAAGTCTACAATCACCTCAACTGCATATCTAATCACTTTGCAATCACTGTTAAACAGATTAAAACTTCAACTTTTCCTCACTGCTTTTATCAAGCATGCATTCCAAAATTAAATTCCAAAAGAACTATTGTGCTCTGATACCACTTGATGCCTGGGCTACCTCTCTTAACTCACAATCACACTGTCTTGTGCATTTAAAAATAGTGCACTACTATGGTTTATCCAAATAATTTTAGGTTTGGGCTAACTCAACATAGGCGGAAGCTTTTTAAAATCAAGGTTAAAGCCCATAAATCATAGAATATACTCTTCAATGTTAGAACTTCAAATCAGGAGTTATCTCACCCTTTTCTTGCTTTAATTTCATTTATCAATTTCATAGTAATTGATTAATGAAATATCATATTCCAATGTTATATATCTCTCAAATACTATGGCCTTTGGTTTTCCCCTTTAACAAAGCGCTCGTAATTATCTCACTTTAAAAGCGCTCACTCTAACTTGAACCATCCTTCGGAATAAGGCATTAAGGTATATGAATCGACATTCATATCCTTTATTAAACAAATACCCAAGTTTTGACTTAAATTAATGAACCCCTTAGACTCTCGACTTCGAACACTTCAACCAATGTTGAACTATTCCGCAGCCTAATACCTTAACTTATAAATGAGGGATAGGCTATCTCGACCATAGTATTGTGATACTATAACAATAATTTGAAGCCTTTGGACCGATACCCAAGCGTTAAATATTAACCACCATTATAACGGTTAACTCGCTCAACATTAGCCTTATACTCGGGCCCACCACAAACATTCAACTTTCATTTGTTAATTAAACAATTTCCAATGTAAAATGTGGCCCATACCTCAGTTAACACCCGCACATCTTTGGTTGCGACAGCTTTTGGATCCACTGCCCTCCAGATCGAATGGATCTCGTCAATATCGCATTTTTTCTAGAGCTGAAGATTAAAGCCTAGAAATCGTGCAATAAGGGTGGTATTTGCTTGGTGATGTGGCACAAATGTATTGGATCAGGTTTTTTTCTTGTGGTTTCACCTCCGGACCAAAAG
This sequence comes from Pinus albicaulis, assembly GCA_034641835.2. Classification (NCBI taxonomy): domain Eukaryota; kingdom Viridiplantae; phylum Streptophyta; class Pinopsida; order Pinales; family Pinaceae; genus Pinus; species Pinus albicaulis. Next base: position 1,492,299,711 of record CM076580.1, read on the forward strand.
CGGTGTGAAATAGGTGGTTTTTTTCACGAAACCACCCAACTAGTACCTCTGGTAATCGAACAGTGTCTGTCCGAATCTCCATGCGAATTTTAACTTATTCCTCCGGCTTCTTTTCTCTGTTTGATGTTATGAAAAACTTCACTAACATCGCCAACCATTAAAAAAATAGTGCATTTACACCACAGAAAGAGTATTACTAATTCTTGAATAAACAGAGCACATCCCACTACACTCCATAAACAGAATCGACCCTTTCACGCAGGATTCACTCGTTCATTTCATACACCGAGGTAGAGGTGCTATTCAACCTTCTACAACCTTCTATACAGGGCAATCACATTCACTTCATTTTCCATGAACATTAATTCAAATACATTCCAAGGGAAATAGGAGATTTCACACAGAATTACTAATTCAGTCAATAATGCAGAGTTCACAACTTGCCCACAGAACTAAATTATTCCTTATATAATTTTGACCAAGAATACATTTAGGTTTCACACAGGACTTATAAAAAAATGCCTCATCAATACATACAACTGGAATCAAACTCGAAAGCATTCACTTACAACTTCATATTGGGCCAGATCTTCTATTCTACGGCCTTCTACTCTGCACAGCTCTCTACCTCTGAACTATCTTTCAGGATTACATTTCAGTAATGACCTGAATCGATTCAGGTTCCTTTACATCTCGACAGACTCTTGAAATTCTCGAAAATCCTAAATTTAGCCTAATTCTCTAAAATAACTGAAACTGCCTATCTCTTCACATTTCTAACTAATCATTTCTCTCATGTAATCTGCAGTTAGAGAACATTTACAATTCCTCACTTTTTATTCAAAAATACTAATAATTACATGAGAAATTAAAATCCTGAGACCCCCCATGTCTACTTAGGTACAAAGTAATTCTTGAGCCTAATGCCCCTGCATCACTTCCCCTTCTAGTTCCTCTGATTACCAGATCTTCATGATGAACTCTAATCAACCTCTAACCGTCGACCTTAACCTTCAAACTCGGTCCCGTCAGTACCCCAAGCCTCTCGCTCCGTCTATCCCCGAGTCCCCTTCTTCAGGTTCTACAGAGCTTCTTTCAACATCCAACGGTCCCTTGCATATCCCTCAGCCCAAAGCTGAGGTTGATACCAAGCTTCCTAAGGGACCATTACGCCGAAATGCTGCTTCTGGTCGAGCTGCTCATTCGTATAGCATAGTAGATGATTTGGCACAATCTCCTAGTACCATTTCAACACTGGAACTACTCCAGTCGTGCCCTTCTCAAAATAAGGCTCTACTATCCGCCATGGGCGTTGTAGATCCTGCTGATGACCAATTGATTTTTTTCGACGCCCATCAATCAGAACATCCTCCTCTTCCTGTTTCCGTAGCTTTCCAAATCCCAGTCAAAATCTGGAACCCTAACGTTTCTCGGTGTATCATTGATGAGGGGGCATCCACCTGTGTGATGTCCACTTCATTTTGGAAACAACTCAGATCTCCTGAGTTGGCCCCTTCCACGATCACCCTTCGAGCATGGGATGGCCACGCCTCCCAGCCTATTGGCCTATTCCGTAATTGTCCTATCACTCTTGCAGGCAAGATGGTTTGCGTTGAAGTTGAAGTCATCGATGCCCCTCTTAATTATAACATTATTTTGGGGTGTGGCCACACCTATGCCATGTCTGTTGTCCCATCCGCAGTCCACCGCAAGATGTTTTTCCCTCATAATGGAAAGATAGTCACAATTGACCAGCTGACGTATCATGAGCCAAAATCTCATACCTCCCTTGAGACGACCATCTCTTCTGTGACCAATAAGCAAACCGTCGATTCTTTAACCAGTGTCTCTCCCGGCGTCTACAAAGACTCCTCTTTGCTTGGAACCTTCCCTGGTATTCCTCCTCCCCCTGCCTCTAATCCCAGCTTCTCAAATGTTTGCATGATGCAATCATCTCAAGCTGCTCTCAAGCAGCCTGCTTCAACTAGTCAGCAACCTCGCCCTCCACCGCCTTCTCCTAGGGCTTTGTGTCAACCTTCTGGACCTTTTCCTTCTGACCCTTCACCTACACCTAGTATCCATGAGCCCATTTACCCTCCTGGATCGATTCCTCCAGGCCTTAGCCACCTTGGAGCCGTTCCGACTGGCCATTACCCCTCTGGTCAGATATCGTTATTCATTCCACCTCCTGGAGTGTAATTGATACCTATCATGGCTACCCTATCTCTTCCTAACCTGACCCTGGGGATTCCCGTCCGATACCTCGATCCTCCAGCCACTACCCCACCTGGTCACCCCAAACCCTACCTTACTTTGACACTGGTTAAACTCGTTCCCCTAGCTTCTTCTGTTGCTACAGTGCCATCAACACCTCAATAGGACCCTTCTCCTGTTGGGCCAGCTCCAGGAAAGAAAGGCAAAGCTCGCAAGGGGGCATCCAAAGACAACGCCACCCCGACTAACCCTGTCACTCCTCCGCCCACAAAGCCTTGTGCCTTGTGTGATGTCGTCGGTCATGCCACTCATACTTGTCCTGAATTGCCTTGTCTTAAACCCATGGTTAAAGTCGCGTTCTCTAAGTCTACGGTTCCTGAAACCTCTGTTTCTTCCTCGACCACAGCCATGAACCCAAAGAATATTCACACTAGCAAATCCTGTGCTCTGTGTGGTGTCCATGGTCATTATTCCCACCATTTTCCCCACCTAACGCATCACCGCGCCTCTTTAGAGGTAGCTCAAGAGTATGATATTGAACAAAATCAATCCGCCTCTCCCATACTTGCGCAATATGCTTCAGGTTAGCTTGAGGATTTACCCGCTCCCATTGACATTCCCCCTCTTGATGTTGAGATGACGGAGCCTTCATCCACCATTTTCTACCTATCATCATCCATGAGACCCTCAGTGGAAGTCCCCTTGGATACTTCCAATGATGTTTTGCTTAACCTCCCTTCAGCGATCACCCTGGGCTCAACATCAGTAGATCCTTTATCTACTTACTCTTCTGTCACCCCTTGTGACGATGCGCATGTGAACCTCTCTTCTCATGATGATGATTCAGGTAGCTTCGCCACGTCAGGTGGTCTTTCTTCCACCATTCACCCCATCTTATATCACGATGACGACATTATGGAAGAAATCACCACCCCTGACTTTATCTATTCCCCCTTACATCAAACCCATGCGTTCGAACCACATACACCTTGTGGCCACTACATTGAAACCCAATTTTTTGGGTAAGGGGGCACCCATATTTGAGAGACCAGGAGAAGAAATTCTCCACAACTCTCCTAGTGTATCTGGTTGTGTTGACTTTAGTACCATTATTCTTTCACATTTAGAAGAACCTCTAGAGTCCCATATCACTTCAAATCACTCTAGGGATGATACCCCTTATCGTTCCTTCATCTTACATCAGCAACCTAGTCTCTTAGACATTGTTCTTGACCCACCTATGGGTTTTCTAGGAGAGCATCAGTTCATTACCTCCAAATCCTCTCTTTGGGATAGTGACACCAGGTATGCCAACCCAGAAACTTAAAGTCCATTTGATTCATATATGCAGTACTAAAAGAGATTGGTAATCCTCCATTTCCTTTCTCAAACTGCATAACCATAAAAAAAACAAATGGCACACCACATCATTAAAATGTGTTTAGATTCCCCTTTTTCTACATACATTTTGGCATGACCACAACATGCTTGGGGTCACCTATTCCCCTCAACCATAAAAATCCCAGATCTCAGCCAAAAATCCCCTTTCTCTGACAGGTCACACTTTTCAGGTCATTTCCTAGGATAGGTCACAGTTTTCTGCCTAGTACCTACTACCCAGGTTGCAGAACAGACCCCAGAAAGTGCGACCTGGCCTGTTCATGAGCTCTGGGTACCTAGACTGAACTTTCAATCCATTGAAATGAAAGAGTAGGATTAGGCCTCTTACCTGCAACTAACGAATCTCAATTACAACGGTTAGTTTGTCTGCTATGATCGCCGCATGATTTAGGGCCTTCTCTCCTCACTACATTCACCATAGCTCCACCTGTAAATGAGTGAAATTGGAGGGAAGATGCCTTATTAAAAGAAAACCCCTGGGTTTTCTTTTGCCTGCTGCGGCCAAACCGTAGCTCAGTTTGATGAACCGTCTGTACCATTGGAAAGCTCTCACTGAGCCCTCAAATGGGTATCTATTATTTTTTAGTGACTTGATACTTCACCATGACACATTTTATCCAGGAAGCATCACTTCACCCCTCCTCAAAATCGAATTTCTTCACTTGCAACACTCATACTAGGGGCACCACTTGGCCTCCATACTTGTCCATGCTCGTGTTGATATTCATCATGAGTTACCATCTTGTACTCCTATTTTTATGGTCCCCAATTGGACCTTTACTGTGTGGTAGCACCATCGAGTCGCCCTTGTTTAAAGCATCCGAGTTGAGTCATCATCGCATTCATGGAGTCTATCCTGAGTCCCTTTGTATCCCGCTATAGTCCTCCATCCTTCACTGCTTGGTCCCTCTCTCGTGTTGCACATTATGGCCTTCAGTCCCACTGTCCCCTATCCCTCATGATATTGTGTCAGTCACTGCCAGGTCATCCATTCCCTTTATGCTTTAACAAGGGAAGTCGTCCATTCGCTACTCAGTACCCCCCATTTCATCATCATCATTGGTGTCAGTCTGACAGTCGCTCTACTATTTTCTCTCATACCTTAGTTGAGGATCCCTTATTTCCTCACCTATGGTGGACCTCCTTCTGTTGACATCAGCTCATTCATTCCAAAAGACAGGTCTAGAGAGTGGTGTACCTTGGTTCCAGCTTCCACTCTTGTCCGGTGCCTCGGATCAGGCAAAGGGACTTCTTATTTCCCTTTGACTTGATTTTTTCTCAGCTCCAACTCCTTTCAGCATTATTGAGATCCATATACTTGATGGTTCAGTGATGCAACAGTTGATATCAGGGATTCCCGGGTGTGTGTGAGATGTCCCAAGCCTCATGAGGGGGTGGCCCTACAGGTAGCCCCCCACATACCCGGATGACTTCTTCACTTCAGCCTTCAATGCAGCTCCACAGATTTGATGATGTCGCCCTTAGCCGCTTGCAGCACCTCTTTGATTTTCATGTATCAGTCAGATTTTGCGAGCCCTTCCCTGTTTACAGGGGCATGGAGGTTGTATTTGTATCTCATGTACTCAGATATTAGTGTATAAGTCCTAGCTGTTATCCCAGGAACAGTATGTATGTGGGATTCATTATTATATATTTTAGCTGGCTCATGTTTATGCTAGCATGTACTTTACATTTTGGTCCCTTGTGTACTGGATGCACTATTCTTTTGTACTTTGTCTCGGCGAGCATAGGTATGCCTCCCCCGCCGCCTTTAGCACAGGTACCCACTCATAAAAAGAGACTTGTCTCACCTGTAAGTCTCGACTCCTCAGGGTCTAGTTCTTCAGCACATTAGTCTACCTTACATTCCTCTCTCTAACTTCCCTTTTGATGCCTGGTGATTGAGTTCTTACAACGTACTTCGGTCATACGATTTTCTCCTAACACTCGCACGCTGGGGGGCAATCTTTTACACCAATTTTTGGTCATCTAACCTATTATCATTAGATGGACCCAAGTACACCATGTAAGACCAGTTTTACCCTAAGTAAAATTGCTTTCACTATGTAAAATAACTTAATAAAACACATTTATTAGGTTTTTTATGGTCTAAACAGGAAACCCCAAGGGGAAATATTAAACAAATCTATATTTGTTCGGTTTTCCTCATGGAATAATTAATTAAACAGTAATTTAATTATTATTCCTCGTCATATTTAACCCAAAACAAGGAAATTAATTAGATAAATCCTTATTTATCTTATTATTTTCTAGGAATAATTATTTAAACCTTATATAATAATATTCCTTGTTAAATTTGACTAAATCATTTATAAATAATTGAATAAATCATTATTTATTTAATTATCATTCAACCACTTCCTTAAAATGATAAATAAATCATTTATTTATTTATTATTTACAAATAAAGGGATTTGACCCAAGTCAAATTCCTTTCCCTTCCAACAAATATAATTAAATATTCCATAAAAGGTGGATCTAGATTTGGTGAATATTATTTTAATCATGCACCAAGATCTAGAATGACCTAATATTTTGTTATAAATAGAAGGGTTTTTCCTACCATTCATGACCTTTTTTTGCCTCTTAGATCACTCTGGATCTATACTCTTGGCCTGACTTTGAGCCATTATCATTGTCATATTTTATATTATTTGCTTTGTGATCTCCCTTGGAGTTCTATGTTTGTCTGGGTTTTCTACACCAACAAGAGAGAGAAATTCTAGATTTGAAGTGTTGAGGACTTGCAAGAACCCATCCCATTGAGGAGAATTGGAAACACCTTTCTTGTTTTCCTCCCAGGTGCCATTAATATAAAAATTCTTCAAAAATATTGTTCTTGTCTTGTCTATTGGATGCATGGATAAAAACCTTATTTTTACTGCTTAATGTCTTTTTATGCATAGATCTAGCTTTTTGCAGCATTTTTCTTGATTAACTAACTACAGATCTGAAGATATTAGCAGCCATCTTTTGCTGTTAGGGTTGTTTGTTACGCGCAGCTAAAGTTGTCTTTTTTCATACACTTCGAATCAAGATTCATACTAACACAATGTCTTATACTAAAAAATTGAAATTGGCTAACAATATTGTTTGATATTCCATTCAGTTATTTTAGCCTCTCCTTCTTAACTTGGTACACACCATTCATCTAGTTGCACACAAGTTTAGAATTGGTGAAATCTACAATTCCATTTGATCCATACTTCATACTTGTTCCCAAGCCTTCTATCAATGCAATATAATATGCCTCGTTGTTTCTTGTTCTTTTCGGTATATTCATTTTCCTTTGGACGAATTTTCTAGTCGCAATATTGGAAATCACATATGTAATAATTGCTTTCTCTGGATTGGGATAGCAAGAAACATCTATGCATAATGTCCATTTTTCAACCATATTTAGTGGGTTTTTTAATCCCTGAAAAAAAAAAAAATTCAATAAAAATATATTAAATTGACATTTATTACAAATGCATGGGATAAATGACACATATGCATGAGATAAATGACATGTGCATGGTTTATCTTAGAGTTTGACTTAAATTTTATGGTAGAATTCACATCTAGAAATGAGATGCATTAAAGATTGCATTGCCTAGAGTTTAAGGGAGATTTATGACACATATACATGGTCCTTTGATCCGGATTTATGCAGGAATGCAACAGAATACATAAATAACCATACACATAGAAATACAACGGAAATAAGGCTTCATTTAATTAATATCAAATCACGGAAATATGCTTACAAACATGATGGAAATAAAATAGCTAGGGTGCTGGTAGCGAATATCTAAGAAGGTATGTGGTGACTACAGACCTATGAACTGTGTTACAATGAGGCTCGAGGGCCTATTTATTATGGAGAAACAATGGAGAACTCTAAACGTCCAAAAACCTAACCCTAGGAGACGAAGCACCAAAACTATGGGGCCCGTTTGGGTAAATTGGTGTTTCAACTTTCCAGGGATGTAACTTTGGCATATTATCTTCGTTTGGGGCCTCAAAACGGCTCTGGAAATTTAGGACCCGAAAAAATGCTAGAAATAGTAATTTGTGAAAAAACAACTGAAAGAAACAATGGCGGGGCCCCAAGTGGAATAGGCGGGTGGCCACCAATATCCACCTGGATCATTCCTCCCCCCTTAGGAAGCAATGGTCCCCATTGCATTGAATTCCTCCATGAGATGAGGAAACTTCTGTTGAACTTGGTCCTTGGTGAACCACTTGCCTTGGTGCAAGAGTTGGCTAGCTTTGACAACCCGATACAGTTGGATCTTCTGTCGGCGAGTGTTCTTGATTTGCATGTCCATGATACAGTCTATGGTGGCCTATTCCATGCAGTTTGGGTTTAAATCTTTTGGTGTGAGTTATTTTGCAATGTCAGAGGTGTCCAATAGAGGTGGGAAGTAGGGAATAAGGCGGTCTACATTGAATACTGGGTGCAGACCAAGGAATGGTGGAATACCGAGCTCGAAGGAATTGTTCCCTGTAGCCTTGGTGATGGTGTACGACCCATATCAGAGTGGGTGAATCTTGTGGTGGGGTCCAGTGAGGCACTCCTTCTGCAAATATAGCCACAATTTTTTGCCCACCTAGAAGTTGTGTGGCACCTGATGTTGATCATGTCGTTGCTTGTACTTAGCATTAGCTCTGTCCAATATGTCATGAACCTGTTGGTGGATGTGCTGAATGCGCTCGATGAAGTTGTTTGCTTTGTCAGCTTCAGACTGGACATGATCTGAATCGGCCAGAGTAGCTGCAAATGGCATGGCTCCGTCAATGGGACATAGTGGCTGGAACCCCAAGCCCACCTAAAAGGGGCTATGGCCGATTGAAATGTGGAGAGCTTGGTTATAAATGTGTTGTACATAGGGAAGGCTCTAATCCCATGTGCGTGGATGCTTTGAATTGTACATGCGTAGAATGTGTACAATCATCCTATTGATGACCTCTGTCTAGCCATCAGTTTGGAGATGGAAAGTTGTGGACTTGGTGAGCTTGGTGTCCAATATTGACCAGAGGCTGGACCAAAATGTGCTGAGGAACCTGCTGTCATGATCTGATATGATAGACTGTGGGATCCCAAAGTGCACCCACACTCTTTCAAAGAAGAGTTTATCAATGGCTTTTGCTGTGATATTCTTCTTACAAGCCACCATAATGGCCATCTTTGAGAATCTGTCGATGACCACGAAAACACAGTAGTTTCCATGCTTAGTAGAAGGAAGGCCTGACATGTAATCCATGGAGATGGATTCCCAAGGTTGACTAGGGGTAGGTAGTGGAGTATAGAGCCCTTGCTTCTTGATGGTCGGTTTGAAATGGCACAAGTAGTGTAGGATCTGATGTACTTCCCAACATCTTGTCGAAGGTTCAGCCAATAGAAATACTTCTGCAGTACTGCCACTATTTTCTCGACCCCAAAATTCCCAGCGACTCGACTGTAATGTGCTTCCCATATCATCTTGGCACGCTCGCTTGAAGGAACACAAAGGTGTCCCAGGTGACATAATAGTGCATCTTGGAGGTGAAAATTTGGAACTTGCATACCCCCCAAGAGTGCCTTGTATGTGTAGCTGAATTCTGGATCGCTCTTGTAGAGAAGCGGCCAATCAGAAGTCTCATGCCCACAAGAGTTGAGAATGGTGGTTATGGCCACAATCGGTGGTTGGATGAGGCAGTCTGCAACATTATTGGTGCTACCCTTCTTGTACTTGATGTTCAAATGAAATTGGTGCAGATATGTGGACCACTTCTGATGGCGATCATTCTGCAACTTCCCTTGTGTCTGTATGAACTGCAGGAGTCGGTGGTCTGTGTGAATGATTGTCTCCTTCCCCAAAATGTAATGCTTCCATTGTCGACAAGCCTACACAATGGAATACATTTCTTTTTCATAAGTGGGATACTTTCAAATTGTGTCGGACAATGTCTCACTGTAATATGCACTGGATGCCCTTGTTGAGTAAGAACTGCCCCAATAACAATGTCAGAATCATCTGTCTCGATCTCAAATGGTTGTTGCAAGTCTGGTAATGTGAGCACTGGGGCAGAACAGAGGCAATGTTTCAATTCTACGAACACCTTCTGTTGAGATTCCGACCAACAAAATTTTTCTTTCGCTCCTCCCTTGGTAACTTGACTCAAGGGCCAAGTGATATGAGATAATCCCAACACGAACCTGCGGTAGAAATTAGGAAGACCCAAAAAGCTGCGAAGCTCTGTTAGGGTGGTTGGGGCTGATCTTGGCTGGATCCACATGCACCCCCATTTCATCAATAATGTGTTGAAAATGCAGCAAGATGATGGAGCTTAGTGAAATGAAGTCACCTTCACTAAGTGGGCCCGCAGGCAAATTCTGGCGCAAAGTCTATTTTTAGACATATGGAGCATGGTCCAGGGGTTGCAGTATGTTATTCTTGGAGTATTGGTCATGTTGGTAAAAATAGATGGACCTCTGTTTTTTGACCTATAGGTCGAAGTCTATATTTAGACTGCCTATCCTAAAAATAGGGAAGTCAAATATTATTTACCCTTAATAATATTTGGACTCTAAACAGCAGTTTACTCTCTTGGAGCACTTCAGTTCGAGCCTTGGAAGTGGCTCATGCATTTGATAGAGGAATTATGCTATTCCTAAGGGTTTGGTGAGCTCATGCATGGTTGACTTCAGTTAGGACTTCAGTGGCAAAAGTTTGGTGGAGTTAATGAGACAGCTAGTGGAGTTGTGTTCGGTTTAACTTAGTTGAACTAGTTGAGATTAGTTTAACTAGCTAATCAACTAGTAATGAGTGGATTGAATTAAATATTATTTAATTCATTAATTAGTAACTCATTATTCAACTCAAGAACACATCATTTCACTACAGTGCATGAACAGTTCAGTGGAGACCAGTGAAAGAGGTAGATGAAAGGGTGGAGTTAGCTATCAGTGGCGACATCAGTTGTGCATGAGATTTGCACCACACTTGGAGGAATTGCCCATGATGATTCACTGTCAAGCCAAGGATATTCAAACCTTGGATCTCTATTTAGACAGGCCATGATTTTGCAATAGAGGCAAGGCAATTAGTGGTGAGTTTTGAACCAGTAACCTGTTCAAAACCAAGCTAGTTTGTGTGTAACTTCATGAGATAGTATTGAGTACTTGTGAGGAGTATTGTACTGATTTTGTTACATGATTTCTCCATTATAATATACACAATAGCTGCGGGGTTTTAAGCTATAAGCTTTCCCCATACATACTGTGTTAATGTGTATGATGATTTGATGTGCTATCGCTTGTTTTATTTCCGCATGTGTGATGATCTGAGTGGAAGAGATTATGTGTTACATATAAATTCGAATTGTATGTGATCAAGATAGTCTCGGTGGATAATTAATCATTATTCAGCAAATTTCTACATAATGTATCCCAGATATTGAACCTGGGTCATGCCAAAAGTGCACTTCTCCAAATTGGCACACAACTTGTCTTGCCGCAGTGTTTGGAGGACTTCTCGGATGTGGTGGAGGTGCTCTTCCCAATTATGGCTGAAGATCAGAATTTCATCCAAGTATACCACTACAAATGAGTTGGTGAATGGACGCAAGATGTCATCCATCAACCTCATGAAGGTTTCGGGAGAATTTTTCAATCCGAAAGGCATGACGAGCCATTCGAAAAGGCCCTCCTTGGCTTTGAAGGCAGTCTTCCACACATCAAAGGGTTTGATTAGTACCTGGTGATACCCAGACTTCAAGTCGATCTTGCTGAAATATTTTTCCCCTTTGAGTTGGTCCAGAAGGTCATCAATCTGTGGGATTGGGTACCTATTCTGGACAGTGATCTTGTTCAGTGCCTGATAGTCAATACAGAGTCTCCAAGTCCCATCCTTATTCTGTACCAACATGATCAGGCTCCCACAGGGCCATGAACTTGGCCAGATGTGACCTTTCTACAGAAACTCCTGAATCTACCTCTTGATTTCATCATTCTCCAAAACATAGCGCCTATAGATCGATCCATTAGGTAGCGGTGCACCTGGGGTCAGGTCAATGGGGTGCTTGACCTGACAATGTAGAGGCACCCCTGTGGGAGAGGTGAAGATTTCCCCGTACTCCTCCACAACCTTGTCCATTTGTTGTTGTCGTGTAGAGGATCCATGTCTGGATGTCATGGCCACAGTCTTCTTCTTTCCATGGGGGCAAATCATCAGGAAAAAAAAAACCTGGTTTGGGAAATGAGCTTACTACAATGTTTTGCAATAACCAAAGAGATAGTGGGAGGCGGCGGTACCTCTAGTATGTTGTACAATTTATTTCCCAAAGTAATAATAACAACGCGAGGCCGGGACTCATACACAGCATGTTTCTTACACAAGTATGGTTGGCCTAATAATACATTAGAAACATCAATAGGAGTAATGCACACAATACCTCATCTGTGAAGGGCTTGATGCTATAGGGAAGGCAGCACTGCTAGCTAACGCGGAGATCCCGTCCTTGGTGAAGCCACCCGATGGTGTATGGTTTTGGGTGCGCTGTGGTCGGCAAGCCCAACCACTTCACGACATCTGCTGAAATGAGGTTCTTTTGAATCCCATTGTCGACAGTGAACCGTAGTGGGGAACCCTTTACCCACATCTGGGAGTAGAAGAGACACTCTTCCTCCTTTAGATCTTCTAGTTCCTCATTCTGGATCTTCGTAGTGGCAACAGTGACATTGGGCTCCGCATCAATAATCTACTTCCCTTTTTCATTCCCCTTGTCAGGTTCTGATTTAGAGTCAGAGCATGCATTTGATTCAAAAGCCCTCATCTCGGCCACCAACGACTACTTGGCCCGACACTCACTTGTGTTGTGAGTGGAGCTCTTATGGAACTCACATCACTTTCCCGTGTCCTTCTTTGGCTTCACGGTGTTTTTCTTTGCTGGTGTCTCTGGCAGGTTGTCTCGGGTCGCTATGCCTTGGCTTTGTCCTTTTTTCTACGGTTTGGGGGCACCTTTCCCTTGCTTTTGATTCGCAGATCCAAAGTCTCGCTTCTTCTGTTTGAATTTCTGCTCAATCTTGGGAGCATACCGGTATGCCGTACTAAGTGAGGAGATGTCGAGGAACTCCATTTCCTCTTGAATTTATGTGTGAAGACAACCACGATACTTTAGCACCAAATGTTTCTCTGAATCTTTGATACCCAACTTTGTGCGCAGGGTATGGAACAGATTCATTAGCTCATGCACATCTTAATCCCTTTGTTGCTGCAACGTGGTCCATTGTTTGTACTTATCCTCATAGCTCCCCACGGGATAGTATTGTTCCTTGATGGCATCTCGGAAAGAATTCCAAGTGGGTAAGACTGAGAACAGAGAGGGTTCTGTCTCATCCTTATTCTCACAGTAGGTTTCCCACTAGTCCTTGACATGGGGGGTAGCTTTGAGGAGTGAAAAAGTAATATTCTCCCGGGCGGAAAATTCATGAACTGAGAAATATCCTTCTAATAGATTCAACCATCTATCTACGGCAATTGCATCTATTTGACCCTCAAATATGGGAATGTCAAAGTTTACTTGTACCTTAAAGGGAGTCACGCCTCCAGAGTGGCTGCTGGATGCGGATGTGTTGCTGGTGGGCAGTCATTGAAGGATCTGGGAAAATTTATCCATCATCGCGTTCCTTTGTTTTTCGAGGGCCTCTTCGAGCAATATTTTGATAAGATCTCCTGCTCCCTCATCTTTCTTTTTGTCCCCCATGGGCATCCGTCGAGGTTTGCGAGGCTGATCTTGCAAAGGTTCCACCAGATCGAGCCCTAACTCCTTATACCCCGACCTCATTGGGGACATGCAAATAAGGATCGAGAAAAATCAAACCGCTTTGATACCACTGATTTGGATTTATGAAAGAACGCAATAGAATATAGAAATAACCATAAACATAGAAATACAATAGAAATAAGGCTTCATTTCATTAATATCAAATCACAGAAATATGCTTACAAACATAATGGAAATAAAATAGCTAGGGTGTTGGTAGCGAATCTTTAAGAAGATATGTAGTGACTACATACCTCTGAACTATGTTACAATGAGGTTCGAGGGCCGATTTATTATGGAGAAACAATGGAGAACTCTAAACGTCCAAAAACCTAACCCTAGGAGATGAAGCACCAAAACTATGGGCCCCGTTTGGGTAAATTGGTGTTTCAACTTCTCAGGGACGTAACTTCGGCATACTATCTCTGTTTGGCGCTTCAAAACGGCTCCGGAAGTTCAAGACCAAGAAAACTGCTAGAAATAGTAAGTTGTGAAAAAAAAAAACTAAAAGAGACAATGGTGGAGCCCCAAGTGGAATAGGCGGGTAGCCACCAATATCCACTTGGATCATCCTTGCATGGTTTGCATGAAATTTTTCCTTAAAATTTATGGTAGAAATCACATTTAGAAATAACATGCCTTAAGAAAGGATGAGATCCAGAGGCTACCTGGCCCTTTACATGCCTTAAGAAAGGATGAGATCCAGAGGCTACCTAGCCCTTACAGACTGATTTAGAACTTGTAGAAGTTAAGACTCAACCAGAAAAACTAAAATCCTATGGAAGTTCAACCACTTTAGGTTCAGTTTTTAGGCCTTAAATTTTTCCTTGAATTAATGGAGGGAAGCCTTGTGTTTGGGGGATACTATCCTATGAGAGTTTAGCCACTTTAGGTTCAGTTTTTAGGCCTTAAATTTTGCCTTGAATTAATGGGAGAAAGCCTTTAGTTTGTGGGAGGAATGACATTTACATGGTTTGCAAAATTATTTTATGCACTTACTAAAACAACTAGTTGTGGTGGTTGATGAAGTTAAGTCAAAATTCACACCTTTATGAGTTTATGGGAGAAATGAAATAGAAATGACACATGCCTTAAAGGTTGCCTAAAATTTTATGGGAGAAGGGAGAAATGACACATGTACAAGGTTTGCCTTAGGGTGGTAATGATTTATGGATATTAAAATGAAGAATTTCTATTTTTGTTCCAGAGATTGACTGTAGGGGCATTTACTAGATATGTCACCTTTGAGAAAATATTGGATCCAGAGGCTACCTAGCCCTTTACTGACTCTGCCTTTAGAAATTGTAGAAGCTAACACTCAAGAGACAGACTAAAATCCTATGGAAGTTCAAAATCCTATGAGATTTCAGCCACTTTAGGTTCAATTTTTAGGCCTTAAATTTTTCCTTGAATTAATGAGATAAATCCTTTAGTTTGTGGGAGAAATGACATTTACATGGTTTGCAAAATTATTTTATGCACTTACTAAAAACATGCTTTAAATTTAATGGGAGAAAGCCAACATGAAACATGCTTTAAAAACTTGGACTAAGAATTTATGGGAGAAATGACACATGTACAAAGTTTGCCTTAAAGTGGTTGTGGTTTATGGATATTAAAATGAAGAACTTCTATTTAGATATGTTCTGAAGATTGAATATAGGGGCATTTACTGGATATGTCACCTTTCAGAAAAGATGAGATCCAGAGGCTACTTGGCCCTTTACAGACTCTGCCTTTAGAACTTATAAAAGTTAACACTACCTGCCCCTTTACAGACTCTTCCTGTAGAACCTTGTAGAAGTTAACACTCAACAAACAGACTAAAATCCTATGGAATTTCAGCCAATTTAAGTTCAGTTTTTAGGCTTTAAAGTTTGCCTTTAATTAATGGGAGAAAGACTCTAGTTTTAGAGTAACCTTATAAATGCTTTAATGTGAAGATAATACTTTACCTACAAAACAATGGAATTGAAGATTGTGCTTATATATCAGAGTTATGTTATGACAAATTAGTTATGTCCTTAATAAGAAGTATGATTTAGCACTTATCAAATTGTTTAATAATTTATAATAATTGATATATACAAGAATTTTACAACTTCAACATCAACCTACACTATCATCATATCACTGTCGCCCTGTCAATCTAAATTATTCATATCCATTACATCACAAAACACTCCACTTTTAACATTTTAAAAGAATAAAGCAACATGGAAGGTGTTAAATTAGGTACATCAATACACTCCACTTTTAACATTTTACAAGAATAAAGCAACATGGAGAGTGTAAATTTAGGTACATTAATAAAATACATCCATGTCAATCTAGATTACTAAGATCCATTTCATCATATTTAACACAATATAGACTATTTATATCCATTACATCCTAAAACACTCCACTTTTAACATTTTAAAAGAATAAAGAAACATGGAAGGTGTAAATTTAGGTACATTAATAAAATACAACCATATCAATCTAGATTATTAAGATCCATTACATCATAAAACACTCCACTTTTAACATTTTACATTTTACTCCATTTGAGTTTGGGGGATCCTATCATATGGAAGTTAAGCTACTTTCAGTTTTTAGGCCTCAAAGTTTGCCTTGAATTAATGGGAGAAAGCCTTGAGAAATGACATATGATTTACAATTTGCCTTAAGAGTTTATGGGAGAAATGACACATGTATGGGAGAAATGACACATGTACATGGTTTTCCTTAAAGTGGTTGTGGTTTATGGATATTAAAATGAAGAACTTCTATTTAGACCTATTCTAGAGATTGACTGTAGGGGCATTTACTGGATATGTCACCTTTCATAAAAGATGATAATCCAGAGGCTACCTGGCCCTTTATAGACTTTGCCTATAGAACTTGTAGAAGTTAACACTACCTGTCCCAATTATACCCTATGAAGTGTGTAGAGGACCCATGGAATCACTCACACTACTTTACATAGACATAGGGGTGTATACGAGTGTACTAAGTTAAAAAATATGGTCATATTGTTGGATATCTTTCCCAAGAGCCAAAATGTACTCCTTAAGTACATGTGGGGTGTATATAACCATCTACGAAAACAAGTGATTCTTTCCAAGCTAAGGATAATGTATGAGCCATGTGTATATGCACATTATCTAGAAACCATAAGCCAAAATAAAGGGTACTTAAATGGTTTGAAGAAAAAATTGCACCAAGAAGCTTTGAAGGAGGGGAATAAGAACTGGAAATGGGAGAAGGATAAGAATAAAATAGCCACTACACATCCATGCAAGGGAAGTAGAAATAATTCTAACCATTGCGACATTGATGGTCACATTAAGGAGACTTATTGGATGTTTGGTATGTGTTATACTCTTTATGTGAATACCCCCATGCACTATATATTTTTCTAAGCTTAGTGGTGGGAATAAAATGGGAGGAAAGGACCCCCACTTTAGGGTTTCATAGAGATTAAAATTCCCCCACACATAGGTGTTCAAGGGTAGTGCCCCAAAAAAACGTTTTTGGAAAAACAAATTCTCCCTTTATGATGGTTTTCATCACATGGTTTTTTTCTTTTAGCATTTTTCTAGTGCATGGTAGTTTACCCATGGTTCTACAAATTCAGTTAAAGAAATAAATTTTTATCTGATGCAAGGTAAAGGATTGGTATTTTATAATTGTCGTGGGATATATACATATATACATACATACATACATGTGTGTGTGTGTGTGTGTCTGATGGTCTAAAAATTAATATACTAATAAAAAAATGATCTTCTCGTTTTGGGTTTCTCGAGTAAATTATATGTTAATGCATGTGTTTTACATTGAATATTTTTCATTTTATTAAGAATCTATTTGAAACAACCAACTATATAAGGTTAAAACCTATGTTTTGTACCAAATTACTTTTGGTTTCAATGGGAAACTTTTATGGCTATTGGGTTTTTCTCGAAATGTGATAGACCCCATTAAAATGGGAGATATATCGAATTGATTCCTATGGTGAAATAAAATAGTTAAGTAGTTTAAAGATATAGATGCATAAATTCAATGAGCATAGTTTTGAGATATATAAGCCCAAAATGGAATAGTTTTTGGTGAACAAATATCAGTGGATCACTATGGATATATCTGCTTCATTAAAAGGGATTTTTCTAGAAGGATGGACTAAGTTGGAAAGAAGGGAAAATATCACAATACAATTGTGTCTCTTAGATGTTGAAGAATGTAGCTAGGTTCAGTCTTCATTATTAATATATTTGTCAAAAAGAATTTATAATTATTTTTTCCTAACAAAAATCTATAACTATTATCAAAACAAAATTTTTTGTTAGGAAACAATAAAAGGCTAGAAAAGTGACAAATGGTTATACTAATGATGAAAGAGTGAGACCTTCAATTTAGGAAGGTTGTATAGTATGTCTCTTCCAATGCACTACAACTTTTAAGTGGACTAATATTTGGATTCGTAGTATTTATGCATACTAGCATTCAGTGTTGGTTAACATTTATGTCTACTGTTTGTACAAGATATTTGAATTGTTGTTGATGTATGTTTATTGGATGAAAAATAAGTTAACATTTATGTCTACTGTTTGTACAAGATCTTTGAATTTCTGCTGATGTATGTTTACTGGATGAAAAATAAGTTAACATTTATGTATATTGTTTGTACAAGATCTTTGAATTCTTGTTGATGTATGTTTACTGGATGAAAAATAAGCTGGAGTTGAGCTAAATTTTTTCCTTAAATCTATTGTCTCTTATATTGACTACATTTCATTATCTCATTCACTGAGTCACTAAGTCATGTCGGCTCATTTACTGTGGAAAAATCATATGTATACCCGGCTGAGGTTTTCGCATTACCAACATGAAATTTTGTACTAAAATTATAGAGATAGGTTTAGCCTAATTACAGGTTTAGATGGGTGACTTTAGGCTTCTGTATAATTACAGAAGGACTAAATTTCAGGCTAAATACAAAGATGCAATTCAGATGAAGTTTTTATTTCTTCAAAGGATAGTTTTGGTGTTATAAGGTTTTGATGCTATTCAGTGTAATTACAGTTAATTAAAGCCACAATATTGGTGCTACTTATGTTTCACTACCACCACAGAAAGGAGCTTGGATAAGAGACGATTTCAATGTTATCTCATTCACTGAGTCCCTAAGTCATGTCAGCTCATTTACTGTGGAAAAATAATATGTATACCCGCGGGGATTGGTTCAGCGGATTTCATCTCATCATCAGATACAAATCATTGATCCTACCAGTTGTTTTTGCTAGGCCAATATAGCTAATTTTGGGATACCAACGGTATACAGATTATGTCTTTGTATTGAACATAGGATCCGTAGGATCAACTACATTTTGATGTTCTTGCCTATCATTTTTGCAAGGCCAATACAGCTAATTTTTGGGATACCAACAGTGTACATATTATGTCTTTGTTTTGAACATAGGATTCGTAGGATCAGCTACATTTTGACGTTCCTACCTATCATTTTTACAAGGCCAACATAGCTAATTTTGGGATACCAACGGTATACAGATTATGTCTTTGTATTGAACATAGGATCCGTAGGATTAGCTATATTTTTATGTTCCTGCCTATCATTTTTGCAAGGCCAGTACAGCTAATTTTCGAGATACCAGTAGTATTAAGATTATGTCTTTGTATTGAGCATAGGATCCGTAGGATGTATATGAATATGTAAGAACCACAAATTTTGTAAAGGGACTTCTGGAATGTGTCTTAAATTTTTTAAATATGAACCAGTGTTTTTTCATTCTGAAAAAAAAAACATAATATAAACCAATGTTTTTTCATTGTGAAAAAAACATAATATAGACCAGTGTTTTTTCATTCTGAAAAAAAAACATAATATAAACCAGTGTACATAATATAAACCTCAAAAAAATTCACAGTTTGGAGCATACCTGCAAATCCGAACAGCAAGAGTCGAGGCCGAACAGCATGACGTGGACGCAGAAACATGATCAGCAGACACAGAAACACATAGTAGATGCAGAAACATGATCACAACAGATATGCCTGAAACCAAGAGTCGAGGTCGAACAGCAAGAGTCGACACTGAATAGCATGTCGCAGATGCAGAAACACACAGCAGACATAGAAACACGATCACACGCCCGGAACCTGTTAACGGCTCCAGGCTGGTGTATTTATAAACTAAAGTTCGGCCGGACTATTTTAAGAGTTTGGTCGAACTAATAGTTCGGTCGAACTTATGCTGTCGGTTTTCCAATCTTTGACCAAAAATTTGTTTGCCCACGTTGTCAGTATGCCGTCAATGTAAACAGAAAAATGAATTCGACTGAACTAATTTCAAAATTTTGGCCGAACTCTCAAACAATTCAGCCGAACTTTTATAAAATTTCGGCCGAATTGTTGAGAAAAAAAATTTTCCGCCCCCGATTCTCACAAAATGTAACCCAACTTCGCATTTTTACCCAAGGACAATTGGAAAAATGATTTTTTTATTGAAAAACGGGTGGATTGGGGTTAAAGGATGTTCATCTCTTTGGAAAATATCTTGCTATGAGGTCCATTTGGAGTTTCATAACAAAGTACATGTTATGGAAGGACATTAAAATGGATAATTATGTTGCCTCTAAAATTATTAAGGATTGGGTTGGAAAAAGGAATAAGATGATCTCGGGAATATCGAACCAACGGAATGTGTTCACCCTATCCTTTCATGTTATTGGTAAATATATAGCATGGAATGTAGGCACAATATCAATAGTAAGAATTGGGGTTGACGCCGTCATGGGATGTGATGAGACAGATTTTCTCTCGAATGAGTTGGTATTATTTCTTCGGCGGACAGACATAACAACACTCCCTAATATTGTTGATCTAGAGTTCTCATCCATTTAGACTTAGGATCAACTTTCAGATAATGGGTTTTTGTCTACATCAGGTCTGGTGGTTGATTTGGGATAGGTTGTTTATCCCCCTGAAACATGCCCAACCCATATATATTTGATCTATAGGATGAGCTAGTGTGATTTTTTGACACATTGGTTAATTTTTACTCTACAAAGATTGGTTGCCTTTCTCTGGTGAAGGATAGGATCCATAATTTGTAGTGGTGGTGGAAAGTGCTCTAAGCTTAAGGCCCCAACCCCCCTACCCCCTCCCCCCCCGCCCCCCACCCCCCCAAATGTTTGGTCTTAATGTGGTTGGTACTAAAATGGAAAGCTACTAACTTGGGATGTTATCCAAGTTAGAATTTTTCAGGGGCTTGGTGTATGCACTTTATGCAAGGAGTACAGATATTTTCATTCATTGCAATTTTTCTAAGATAATATGGACTCTGGTGTAAAATGATCTCCTTTTTTAAGGGATGTGTGACACAGATGGTGTAGCTTTTTACTTCAAGGATGGGTTTTCGTATTAGGGAACTATAAAACTTTTGAGGTCTTCCTCTTATTTTCATTTGCGACATTTGGCCTGCCAGTAACTTGGCTATTTTTGAAGGAAAATTTCTTTCTCCAAATGTTGTGGCAAGGAAAATTGTGTCTATTTAAAGAATTTTCTAAGCCTCTTAAGAATCCTTTTGCTTGTCAATTAGAGTGTTTTCTATTTAATCAAATCCAGACGTGGACCCCTTTTCACGGGCCATGCCAAGAAAGAATATTTCGATTGGATTCATACTACATACAACTAGGAATGTTTTTACTTCTTTCAAAGCCAGTAGAGGGGAGGGTATAAATAATAGAACCGAGTTTCTAACTCAATTTTATCCTTTCAGATTGGCTAGCATAAAGCACATTCCATTGTCATTAATTATGAGTGATTTGACACTTGTGATTGGTAATCTTAGGAGTGATAGCTAGGTTTTAAACTTAAATCGTATACCTATATTTCAACTAATAAAGTATGTTTCCATTGTCTTTGATCATTGTCTTTCTTTCATGTTTTCAGGGAGAACAATGAAACTATTGATGCCAACAAGGATTTATTTGATATCATTTGATAAAAATGGTAAAGTGCCCACACTTTAAGGTAATTTAGAGGACTTTTGTCAACTTAACTACTTTGTGGTAATGAAGAATTGTAAACATAATCTATTTTATATAACCTATGACAATTTTTTTTTACAATCATGTCAATATTTTTGTGCTATCAAAAATGAAAAACACATGTTTTAGCTTTTTAAATTTAGAATCATAATAAAAAAGCATCGACATGAGTTCTTTGCCAATTTACAAATACATAATAATAAAAAAATCTAATCCTATCACTATACTTTAAGCATCTTCATATTGTATTTTATTTTATCATGATGATAAAATACATTTATATATATATAATTTCTCTCACACGTACATAAATCATAAAACATATGATATGTTTCAAATCATGATGTCTTTCTACTAAGTAATTTATTATTTTCTACCAAGTAATTTATTATTTAATGCACTCTTTTATATGTAAATCTGTGTAGAATATGTGGCTTTAGCCATTAAGATATTCATGAGTACGTATCACTTTATATGAAACCTTGCTAGGGAAGAAACAATAATTTATAAAAGCAAAATATTTCACATGAAAAATATATATATATATACTTTTAAGCAATATGTATGAATATATTTTTATAACAATATGTTTTAATATTATAACTATAAAAAGTAATAGTGATTAACTAGTTTCAGATATTAATATTTATATTTTTTAGTATGATTTAATTATCAATGAAGATAATTATTATTAATTGTTGTTCAAGAATATATATTGACTCATTATTATTTAAAAAATTATATAACTTAAAATTACGTAATAATTTGTAAAAAACAAACTTGATGTAAAATACCTTTGAGTCTTAAATGGTTAACCTATTTCCTTAAAACAAAATTTTAAGTAAAAAAAAAAACAATTATAAAACATACTACTCGTCAATCTTACCCTATTCTAATTGTATAAACTATATCAATAATAGCTGGATCTCAATTAATTTAAAATTAAGGTTTACATGTCACTGCTATCGATTAATAAAGCTTGAACGAAGAAATATATCAAAAGAAAAGCAAAGATATACATACCTCCACCAACAAAGGGATATGTAAAGATTTGCTAACGATTTGCTTGAAATTTTTCATGAAGAAATGTCGCAAATGAGCATTTAGTGATAAAGAAACATAGATTCCTTCCAACTTGGAGCATCTTGTGATAAAGAAATTTTTGTTAATAGTTTATCTAAGAGAAGTTTAGGGAATAGGGCGTGTGAAGCTCCAATGACTCTTCTTGATGATAAAAATTGATAGGAATATATTTAAAAGAATGAATAATTTTTATGAGTATAAAATATGATAAGTTATAAAAAGTTTGTAAAAAAAATTTATATTTACAAAATGGTTTTTTGAAATTATATTTATTTTGAATTTTTTTTTATATTATTATATATATATTTCTAGATTTGATTTCTGGTTTGAGAAATTGTGATTCAAGCGTATCTAAGTCGTCAAGTTACACACGGATTGTATTCGACCTCAACTACACCAGCCCTAAGGTAACTAGTTTTTTTAGCATGTTTCCTCCCCTTAGCACAGGCACAACCACCTTCGTAAGGTTTGATTCTAGGTCACTTTGCTAACGAAATCCATCATCAACCAGTTATGCTAGTAAGACTTGACTTTATACTATTATTTTAAAAGATATTTTTTAATTTTTTTTAATTAAAAACACATAATATATATTACTTTGAAAGATATAATTAATTTTTCTCAACTAAAAACATAGTATATATAATTTTTAAAGTAAATAAAAATGCATTTTTCAATTAAAAATATTTTACTATTTTAAATTTGAAATAAATCTAAATTTATGTTATACCTTATAAATTTAAAATAATTTTAAGATTTTTTTTATCTTACATTTTTGTGATTTATTTTTATTTTTGTAGTTAGTTTTGGGATAGAATTTTGGGCTTAAAGATGAACCTTATTAATAGGTTCGAAATGACCATCAAACATTGCCAATGTGATTTATCAAAAAATTTGAAATTTTTAAGTAAAAATGTTATAATAATGTTAATTAAAAACATAAATAAATAACATTTAAATTTAATAGAAAAATTAGTTATAAAAATTATCTCATGCTTTAAAATTAATTGAAAAAATTGATTAAAATTTACATTTTAAGTTTCAAAAATTAGTTAGAAGGATTAACTAGGATTTTTTGCTGGTGTCTTTGGTAGGTTGTCTCGGGTCGCCATGCCTTGGCTTTTTCCTTTGTTCTGCGGTTTGGGGACACCTTTCCCTTGCTTTTGATTCACAGATCCAAAGTCTCGCTTCTTCTGTTTGAATTTCTGCTCAATCTTGGGAGCATACCGGTATGCCGTACTAAGCAAGGAGATGTCAAGGAACTCCATTTCCTCTTGAATTTATGTGTGAAGACAACCACGATACTTTAGCACCAAATTTTTCTCTGAATCTTTGATACCCAACTTTGTGCGCAGGGTATGGAACAGATTCATTAGCTCATGCACATCTTGATCCCTTTGTTGCTGCAACGTGGTCCATTTTTTGTACTTATCCTCATAGCTCCCCACGGGATAGTATTGTTCCTTGATGGCATCTTGGAAAGAATTCCAAGTGGGTAAGACTGAGAACAGAGAGGGTTCTGTCTCATCCTTATTCTCACAGTAGGTTTCCCATTAGTCCTTGACATGGGGGGTAGCTTTGAGGAGTGAAAAATTAATCTTCTCCCGGTCGGAAAAGTCATGAACCGAGAAATATCCTTCTAATAGATTCAATCATCTATCTACAGCAACTGCATCTATTTGACCCTCAAATATGGGAATGTCAAAGTTTACTTGTCCCTTAAAGGGAGTCACGCCTCCAGAGTGGCTGCTGGATGCGGATGTGTCGCTAGTGGGCAGTCGTTGAAGGATCTGGGCAAATTTATCCATCATCGCGTTCCTTTGTTTTTCGAGGGCCTCCTCGAGCAATATTTTGATAAGATCTCCTGCTCCCTCATCTTTCTTTTCGTCCCCCATGGGCGTCCGTCGGGGTTTGCGAGGCTGATCTTGCAAAGGTTCCACCAAATTGAGCCCTAACTCCTTATACTCCGACCTCGCTGGGGACATGCAAAGAAGGATCGAGAAAAAGCAGACCGCTTTGATACCACTGATTTGGATTTATGCAAGAACGCAACAGAATATAGAAATAACCATAAACATAGAAATACAACAGAAATTAGGCTTCATTTCATTAATATCAAATCACAGAAATATGCTTACAAGCATAATGGAAATAAAATAGCTAGGGTATTGGTAGCGAATCTCTAAGAAGAGATGTAATGACTACATACCTCTGAACTATGTTACAATGAGGTTCGAGGGCCTATTTATTATGGAGAAACAATGGAGAACTCTAAACGTCCAAAAACCTAACCCTAGGAGATGAAGCACCAAAACTATGGGCCACGTTTGGGTAAATTGGTGTTTCAACTTCTCAGGGACGTAACTTCGGCATACTATCTCTGTTTGGGGCCTCAAAACGGCTCCGGAAGTTCAGGACCCGGAAAATTGCTAGAAATAGTAAGTTGTGAAAAAAAAACTGAAAGAGATAATGGTGGAGCCCCAAGTGGAATAGGCGGGTAGCCACCAATATCCACTTGGATCATCCTTGCATGGTTTGCATTAAATTTTTCCTTAAAATTTATGGTAGAAATCACATTTAGAAATAACATGCCTTAAGAAAGGATGAGATCCAGAGGCTACCTAGCCCTTTACATGCCTTAAGAAAGGATGAGATCCAAAGGCTACCTAGCCCTTACATACTGATTTAGAAATTGTAGAAGTTAAGACTCAACCAAAAAAACTAAAATCCTATGGAAGTTCAACCACTTTAGGTTCAGTTTTTAGGCCTTAAAGTTTTCCTTGAATTAATGGGGGGAAGCCTTGTGTTTGGTGGATACTATCCTATGAGAGTTTAGCCACTTTAGGTTCAGTTTTTAGGCCTTAAATTTTGCCTTGAATTAATGGGAGAAAGCCTTTAGTTTGTGGGAGGAATGACATTTACATGGTTTGCAAAATTATTTTATGCACTTACTAAAACAACTAATTGTGGTGGTTGATGAAGTTAAGTCAAAAGTCACACCTTTATGAGTTTATGGGAGAAATGAAATAGAAATGACACATGCCTTAAAGGTTTCCTAAAATTTTATGGGAGAAGGGAGAAATGACACATGTACAATGTTTGCCTTAGGGTGGTAATGGTTTATGGATATTAAAATGAAGAATTTCTATTTTTGTTCCAGAGATTGACTGTAGGGGCATTTACTAGATATGTCACCTTTGAGAAAATATGGGATCCAGAGGCTACCTAGCCCTTTACTGACTCTGCCTTTAGAAATTGTAGAAGCTAACACTCAAGAGACAGACTAAAATCCTATGGAAGTTCAAAATCCTATGAGATTTCAGCCACTTTAGGTTCAATTTTTAGGCCTTAAAGTTTTCCTTGAATTAATGAGATAAATCCTTTAGTTTGTGGGAGAAATGACATTTACATGGTTTGCAAAATTATTTTATGTACTTACTAAAAACATGCTTTAAAGTTAATGGGAGAAAGCCAACATGACACATGCTTTAAAAACTTGGACTAAGAATTTATGGGAGAAATGACACATGTACACAGTTTTCCTTAAAGTGGTTGTGGTTTATGGATATTAAAATGAAGAACTTCTATTTAGATCTGTTCTAAAGATTGAATATAGCGGCATTTACTAGATATGTCACCTTTCAGAAAAGATGAGATCCAGAGGCTACTTGGCCCTTTACAGACTTTGCCTTTAGAACTTATAGAAGTTAACACTACCTGGCCCTTTACATACTCTGCCTATAGAACCTTGTAGAAGTTAACACTCAACAAACAGACTAAAATCCTATGGAAGTTCAGCCAATTTAGGTTCAGTTTTTAGGCTTTAAAGTTTGCCTTTAATTAATGGGAGAAAGACTCTAGTTTTAGAGTAACCTTATAAATGCTTTAATGTGAAGATAATACTTTACCTACAAAACAATGGAATTGAAGATTGTGCTTATATATCAGAGTTATGTCCTCAATAAGAAGTATGATTTAGCACTTATCAAATTGTTTAATAATTTATAATAATTGATATGTACAAGAATTTTACAACTTCAACATCAACCTACACTATCATCATATCACTATAGCCATGTCAATCTAAATTATTTATATCCATTACATCATAAAAAACTCCACTTTTAACATTTTAAAAGAATAAAGCAACATGGAAGGTGTTAATTTAGGTACATAAATACACTCCACTTTTAACATTTTACAAGAATAAAGCAACATGGAGAGTGTAAATTTAGGTACATTAATAAAACACATCCATGTCAATCTAGATTACTAAGATCCATTACATCATATTTAACACAGTATAGACTATTTATATCCATTACATCCTAAAACACTCCACTTTTAACATTTTAAAAGAATAAAGAAACATGGAAGGTGTAAATTTAGGTACATTAATAAAATATAGCCATATCAATCTAGATTATTAAGATCCATTACATCATAAAACACTTCACTTTTAACATTTTACATTTTACTCCATTTGAGTTTGGGGGATCCTATCCTATGGAAGTTAAGCTACTTTCAGTTTTTAGGCCTCAAAGTTTGCCTTGAATTAATGGGAGAAAGCCTTGAGAAATGACATATTCTTTAAAGTTTGCCTTAAGAGTTTATGGGAGAAATGACACATGTATGGGAGAAATGACACATGTACATGATTTTCCTTAAAGTGGTTGTGGTTTATGGATATTAAAATGAAGAACTTCTATTTAGACCTATGCTAGAGATTGACTGTAGGGGAATTTACTGGATATGTCACCTTTCATAAAAGATGATAATCCAGAGGCTACCTGGCCCTTTACAGACTCTGCCTATAGAACTTGTAGAAGTTAACACTACTTGTCCCAGTTATGCCCTATGAAGTGTGTAGAGGACCCATGGAATCACTCACACTACTTTACATAGACATAGGGGTGTATACGAGTGTACTAAGTTAAAAAATATGGTCATATTGTTGGATATCTTTCCCAAGAGCCAAAATGTACTCCTTAAGTACATGTGGGGTGTATATAACCATCTACGAAAACAAGTGATTCTTTCCAATCTAAGGATAATGTATGAGCCATGTGTATATGCACATTATCTAGAAACCATAAGCCAAAATAAAGGGTACTTAAGTGGTTTGAAGAAAAAATTGCACCAAGAAGCTTTGAAGGAGGGGAATAAGAACTAGAAATGGGAGAAGGATAAGAATAAAATAGCCACTACACATCCATGCAAGGGAAGTAGAAATAATTCTAACCATTACGACATTGATGGTCACATTAAGGAGACTTATTGGATGTTTGGTATGTGTTATATTCTTTATGTGAATACCCCCATGCACTATATATTTTTCTAAGCTTAGTGGTGGGAATAAAATGGGAGGAAAGGACCCCCACTTTAGGGTTTCATAGAGATTAAAAATCCCCCACACATAGGTGTTCAGGGGTAGTGCCCCAAAAAAACGTTTTTGGAAAAGCAAATTCTCCCTTTATGATGGTTTTCATCACATGGTTTTTTCCTTTTAGCATTTTTCTAGTGCATGGTAGTTTACCCCATGGTTCTACAAATTCAGTTAAAGAACTAAATTTTTATCTGTTGCAAGGTAAAGGATTGGTATTTTATAATTGTCGTGGGATATATACATACATACATACATACATGTGTGTGTGTGTGTGTGTGTGTGTGTGTGTGTGTTTGATGGTCTAAAAATTAATATACTAATAAAAAAATGATCTTCTCGTTTTGGGTTTCTCGAGTAAATTATATGTTAATGCATGTGTTTTACATTGAATATTTTTCATTTTATTAAGAATCTATTTGAAACAACCAACTATTTAAGGTTAAAACCTATGTTTTGTACCAAATTACTTTTGGTTTCAATGGGAAACTTTTATGGCTAATGGGTTTTTCTCGAAATGTAATAGACCCCATTAAAATGGGAGATATATCGAATTGATTCCTATGGTGAAATAAAATAGTTGAGTATTTTAAAGATATAGATGCATAAATTCAATGAGCATAGTTTTGAGATATATAAGCCCAAAATGGAATAGTTGTTGGTGAACAAATATCAGTGGATCACTATGGATATATCTGCTTCATTAAAAGGGATTTTTTTAGAAGGATGGACTAAGTTGGAAAGAAGGGAAAATATCACAATACAATTGTGTCTCTTAGATGTTGAAGAATGTAGCTAGGTTCAATCTTCATTATTAATATATTTTTCAAAAAGAATTTATAATTATTGTTTCCTAACAAAAATCTAACTATTATCAAAACAAAATTTTTTGTTAGGAAACAATAAAAGGCTAGACAAGCGACAAATGGTTATACTAATGATGAAAGAGTGAGACCTTAAATTTAGGAAGGTTGTATAGTATGTCTCTTCCAATGCACTACAACTTTTAAGTGGACTAATATTTGGATTTGTAGTATTTATGCATACTAGCATTTAGTGTTGGTTAACATTTATGTCTATTGTTTGTACAAGATATTTGAATTGTTGCTGATGTATGTTTATTGGATGAAAAATAAGTTAACATTTATGTCTACTGTTTGTACAAGATCTTTGAATTTCTGCTGATGTATGTTTACTGGATGAAAAATAAGTTAACATTTATGTATATTGTTTGTACAAGATCTTTGAATTGTTGTTGATGTATGTTCACTGGATGAAAAATAAGTTGGAGTTGAGCTAATTTTTTTCCTTAAATCTATTGTCTCTTCTATTGACTACATTTCATTATCTCATTCACTGAGTCACTAAGTCATGTCGGCTCATTTACTGTGGAAAAATAATATGTATACCCAACTGAGGTTTTTGCATTACCAACACAGAATTTTGTACTAAAATTATAGAGATAGGTTTAGCCTAATTACAGGTTTAGATAGGTGACTTTAGGCTTCTGTATAATTACAGAAGGACTAAATTTTAGGCTAAATACAAAGACGCAATTCAGATGAAGTTTTTATTTCTTCAAAGGATAGTTTTGGTGTTATATGGTTTTGATGCTATTTAGTGTAATTGCAGTTAATTAAAGCCACAATATTGGTGCTGCTTATGTTTCACTACCACCACAGAAAGGAGCTTGGATAAGAGAAGATTTCAATGTTATCTCATTCACTGAGTCCCTAAGTCATGTCAGCTCATTTACTGTGGAAAAACAATATGTATACACGCGGGGATTGGTTCAGCGGATTTCATCTCATCATCAGATACAAATCATTGATCCTCCCAGTTGTTTTTGCTAGGCAAGTATAGCTAATTTTGGGATACCAAAGGTATACATATTATGTATTTTTATTGAACATAGGATCTGTAGAATCAACTACATTTTGATGTTCCTGCCTATCATTTTTGCAAGGCCAGTATAGCTAATTTTTGGGATACCAACAGTGTACATATTATGTCTTTGTTTTGAACATAGGATTCGTAGGATCAGCTACATTTTGACGTTCCTACCTATCATTTTTACAAGGCCAGTATAGCTAATTTTGGGATACCAACGGTATATAGATTATGTCTTTGTATTGAACATAGGATCCGTAGGATTAGCTACATTTTTATGTTCCTGCCTGTCATTTTTGCAAGTCCAATACAGCTAATTTTTGGGATACCAGTAGTATTAAGATTATGTATTTGTATTGAGCATAGGATGCGTAGGATGTATATGAATATGTAAGAACCACAAATTTTGTAAAGGTACTTCTGGAATGTGTCTTAAAGCTTTTAAATATGAACCAGTGTTTTTTCATTTTGGAAAAAAAAAAAAAAACATAATATAAACCAGTGTTTTTTCATTCTGGGAAAAACATAATATAAACCAGTGTTTTTTCATTCTGAAAAAAAAAAACATAATGTAAACCAGTGTACATAATATAAACCTCAAAAAAATTCACAGTTTGGAGCATACCTGCAAATCCGAACAGCAAGAGTCAAGGCCGAACAGCACGACGCAGATGCAGAAACACGATCAACAGATGCAGAAACATGATCACAACAGATATGCCTGAAACCAAGAGTCGAGGTCGAACAACAAGATTCGACACTGAATAGCACGTCGCAGATGCCGAAACACACAACAGACGTAGAAACACGATCACACGCCCGGAACCTGTTAACGGCTCTAGGCTGGTGTATTTATAAACTAAAGTTCAGCCGGACTATTTTAAGAGTTTGGACGAACTAATAGTTCGGCCGAACTTATGCTGTCGGTTTTCCAATCTCCGACCAAAAATTTGTTTTTCCACGCTATCGTTATGCCGTCAATGTAAACAGAAAAATGAATTCGGCCGAACTAATTTCAAAATTTTGGCCGAACTCTCAAACAATTCAACCGAAATTTTATAAAATTTCGGCCGAATTGTTGAGAAATTTTTTTTTATGCCCCCGATTCTCACAAAATGTAACCCAAATTTGCATTTTTACCCAGGGACAATTGGAAAAATGACATTTTTATTGAAAAAGGGGTGGATTGGGGTTAAAGGATGTTCGTCTCTTTGGAAAATATCTTGTTATGAGGTCCATTTGGAGTTTCATAACAAAGTACATGTTATGGAAGGACATTAAAATGGATAATGATGTTGCCTCTAAAATTATTAAGGATTGGGTTGGAAAAAGGAATAAGATGATCTTGGGAATATCGAACCAATGGAATGTGTTCACCCTATCCTTTCATGTTATTGGTAAATATATAGCATGGAATGTAGGCACAATATCAATAGTAAGAATTGGGGTTGACGCCATCATGGGATGTGATGAGAAGGATTTTCTCTCGAATGAGTTGGTATTATTTCTTCGGCAGACAGACATAGCAACACTCCCTAATATTGTTGATCTAGAGTCCTCGTCCATTTAGACTTAGGATCAACTTTCAGATAATGGGTTTTTGTCTACATCAGGTCTGGTGGTTGATTTGGGATAGGTTGTTTATCCCCCTGAAACATGCCCAACCCATATATATTTGATCTATAGGATGAGCTAGTGTGATTTTTTAACACATTGGTTAATTTTTACTCTACAAAGATTGGTTGCCTTTCTCTGGTGAAGGATAGGATCCATAATTTGTAGTGGTGGTGGAAAGTGCTCTAAGCTTAAGGCCCCAACCCCCCCCCCCCCCCCCCCCCTGCCCCCCATCCCCCCAAATGTTTGGTCTTAATGTGGTTGGTGCTAAAATGGAAAGCTACTAACTTGGGATGCTATCCAAGTTAGAATTTTTCAGGGGCTCGGTGTATGTACTTTATGCACGGAGTACAAATATTTTCATTCATTGCAATTTTTCTAAGATAATATGGACTCTGGTGTAAAATGATCTCCTTTTTAAGGGATGTGTGAGACAGATGGTGTAGCTTTTTACTTCAAGGATGGATTTTCGTATTAGGGAACTATAACACTTTTGAGGTCTTCCTCTTATGTTCATTTGCGGCATTTGGCATGCCAGTAACTTGGCTATTTTTGAAGGAAAATTTCTTTCTCCAAATGTTGTGGCAAGGAAAATTGTGTCTATTTAAAGAATTTTCTAAGCCTCTTAAGAATCCTTTTGCTTGTCAATTAGAGTGTTTTCTATTTAATCAAATCCAGATGTGGACCCCTTTTCACGGGCCATTCCAAGAAAGAATATTTTGATTGGATTCATACTACATACAACTAGGAATGTTTTTACTTCTTTCAAAGCCAATAGAGGGGAGGGTATAGATAATAGAACCGAGTTTCTAACTCAATTTTATCCTTTCAGATTGGCTAGCATAAAGCACATTCCATTGTCATTAATTATGAGTGATTCGACACTTGTGATTGGTAATCTTAGGGGTGATAGCTAGGTTTTAAACTTAAATCGTATACCTATATTTCAACTAATGAAGTATGTTTCCATTGTCTTTGATCATTGTCCTTCTTTCATGTTTTCAGGGAGAACAATGGAACTATTGATGCCAACAAGGATTTATAGGATTTATTTGATATCATTTGATAAAAATGGTAAAGTGCCCACACTTTAAGGTACTTTAGAGAACTTTTGTCAACTTAACTACTTTGTGGTAATGAAGAATTGTAAACATAATCTTTTTTATATAACCTATGACATAATCTTTTTTATATAACCTATGACAATTTTTTTTACAATCATATCAGTATTTCTGTGCTATAAAAGATGAAAAACACATGTTTTAGTTTTTTAAATTTAGAATCATAAGCAAAAAACATCGACATGAGTTCTTTGCCAATTTACAAATACATAATAATAAAAAAATCTAATCCTATCACTATACTTTAAGCATCTTCATATTGTATTTTATTTTATCATGATGATAAAATACATTTATATATATAATTTCTCTCACACGTACATAAATCATAAAACATATGATATGTTTCAAATCATGATGTATTTCTACTAAGTAATTTATTATTTTCTACCAAGTAATTTATTTTTTAATGCACTTTTTTATATGTAAATCTGTGTAGAATATGTGGCTTTAGCCATTAAGATATTCATGAGTACGTATCACTTTATATGAAACCTTGTTGAGGAAGAAACAATATTTTATAAAAGCAAAATATTTCACATGAAATATATATATATACTTTTAAGCAATATGTATGAATATATTTTTATAACAATATGTTTAATATTATAACTACAAAAAGTAATAGTGATTAACTAGTTTAAGATATTAATATTTATATTTTTTTAGTATGATTTAATTATCAATGAAGATAATTATTATTAATTGTTGTTCAAGAATATAGATTGACTCATTATTATTTAAAAAATTATATAACTTAAAATTACCTAATAATTTGTAAAAAACAGACTTGATGTAAAATACCTTTGAGTCTTAAATGGTTAACCTATTTCGTTAAAACAAATTTTTAAGTAAAAAAAAACAATTATAAAACATACTCGTCAATCTTACCATTCTTATTCTAATTGTATGAACTATATAAATAATAGCTGGATCTCAATTAATTTAAAATTAAGGTTTACATGTCACTGCTATCGATTAATAAAGCTTGAACGAAGAAATATATCAAAAGAAAAGCAAAGATATACATACCTCCACCAACAAAGGGATATGTAAAGATTTGCTAACGATTTGCTTGAAAATTTTCATGAAGAAATGTCGCAAATTTCTTTTTTGTTTTAAAATTTTTACATAGATTCGCATTTTGTAATAAAGAAACATAGATTCCTTCCTACTTGGAGCATCTTGTGATAAAGATATTTTTGTTAATAGTTTATCTAAGAGAAGTTTAGGGAATAGGGCGTGTGAAGCTCCAATGACTCTTCTTGATGATAAAAATTGATAGGAATATATTTAAAAGAATGATTAATTTTTATGAGTATAAAATATGATAAGTTATAAAGAGTTTGTAAAAAAATTCTATTTACAAAATGGGTTTTTGAAATTATATTTATTTTGAATTTTTTTTTTTATATTATTATATTTTTTGTTTTGATTTTTTAGATTTGATTTTTGGTTTGAGAAATTGTGATTCAAGGGTATCTAAGTCGTCAAAGTTACAGAAGGATCGTATTCGACCTCAACTACACCAGCCCTAAGGTAACTAGTTTTTTTAGCATGTTTCCTCCCCCTAGCATAGACACAACCACCTTCATAAGGTTTGATTCTAGGTCACTTTGCTAACGAAATCCATCCTCAACCAGTGATGCTAGTAAGACTTGACTTTATACTATTATTTTAAAACATATTTTTTAATTTTTTTAATTAAAAACACATAATATATATTACTTTGAAAGATATAATTAATTTTTCTCAACTAAAAACATAGTATATATAATTTTTAAAAGTAAATAAAAATGCATTTTTCAATTGAAAATATTTTACTATTTTAAATTTGAAATAAATCTAAATTTTTGTTATACCTTATAAATTTAAAATAATTTTAAGATTTTTTTTATCTTACATTTTTGTGATTTATATTTATTTTTGTAGTTAGTTTTGGGATAGAATTTTGGGCTTAAAGATGAACCTTATTAATAGGTTCGAAATGACCATCAAACATTGCCAATGTGATTTATCAAAAAATTTGAAATTTTTAAGTAAAAATGTTATAATAATGTTAATTAAAAACATAAATAAATAACATTTAAATTTAATAGAAAAATTAGTTATAAAAATTATCTCATGCTTTAAAATTAACTGAAAAAATTAATTAAAATTTACATTTTAAGTTTCAAAAATTAGTTAGAAGGATTAACTAGGATTTTTTTTATGTGTACTTAAAAGAATTAAACAAATTGACAAAGTTAGAAGAAGGTGAATCATTTTATAAAATATTGAATTAATAAACTTAAAATTTAATAGAATTATTAAACTTTAAAGGAAAAAATAATATTAAAGAGCAAAGATCTTATAAAATAAAAATCATAAAAGGAATAAAAGGAATATGGAATCAAAAGAGTGATTAAATTTCAAATAAAAAAATAAATATTAAAAAAGAAATAGAGTAATAAGATTTAAGTTGCGTAGAACATAGAGATTAGAGAGGTCCATGCAAAGACTGTTTCAAAAATAACAAAAGTATAAATGGATGGTAATTTAATAATTACCACAAAAGAAAATATGAAATAATTATTTTTTTTTGTATTTTAGAAAAATGTTTTTTGGATTAATCACATTATTAGGATTTGGTTGACATTGCCAACTATCTAATGTAGTTCATCTTTAGGACAAGGTGAAAAAGATAATTGATTTTAATGAATAAATAGTGTGGATGCATCAATGTCTGGATATAGCTGTTGAAGACTAGTTGTTATTAGTTAGTTAGTTGGTTGTTAGGGAATTAAAATATTATTTGTTAAGACTTTTTATTTGGGCATTGATGCATCCACACTATTTACTCATTAAGATTAATTATCTTTTTCACCTTGTCTTGAGGATGAACCACATTATATGGTTCAA
The DNA here is from genome assembly GCA_034641835.2 of Pinus albicaulis. NCBI lineage: Eukaryota > Viridiplantae > Streptophyta > Pinopsida > Pinales > Pinaceae > Pinus > Pinus albicaulis. The sequence goes on from CM076580.1 coordinate 1,492,335,188, forward strand.
AACATCGACCAAATCCTAATGATGTGATTAATCCGAAAAACATTTTTCTAAATTATGAATCACAAAAATTTTAAATCTAATATTCTCTCATATAAATTCTTAAGAAATCAAAGTGAGAAAATGATAAAATATAACACTTTGAGAATAATGATATTATATTTATATAAAAATAAGTTTTATGTGATAACCATTTTCTTTTTTATTAACATTATTTATATATATATGTATATGTAAGTATAGATAAAAACAATTTTAATGTTAAATAGAAAAATAATCTAACCATTAATAAAATGCCAAAGTATTATTCATTTTACATTCATGAAAAGGTAATGTACTACTATGAAATTGAAAAATATATATATATATATATATGGCAATGAACAAATAGAAATATTCTTCATTTCTAGGAATAACAAACCACTGTTTTGGGGTAGATGCTTCCGTGAAGGGGAGGGGAGGAAATATGAGGTGATGGAGAATTGTTTCTCGTGCCTTCACGTGGCCAAGACAGACCCCCAATACCTAACACCCCCACAAACATAAAGAAAGACCCCACTCAAAGTAGAGGGCCCCACCGGAAATGGATTGCAATGAATAGAATCCCTTGTGACCACACATATTTTCATAACTACGGACGGACCGACCCCTCTTTGCGAGGAGTCGTTGGAGTCCCATGTTCGTGACGTGGCGCTGCACGTGATCGACAGTACGGCTTCCGTTTTGCTGCCGTTAACGGCGTTAGCGAAACGACGTTAGGGTCCGTTACTTGATGGATATATTATTTTATTTATCGAGTGGCAAGCAAGCTATCATAAATACAAATACCCACTCAAACATTTCAATGTTTTTGAGGGAAAGTTTAGGTCCGAGACATGGAGCACTACCTGTACCATGTGCTCACGTGGGCTCCATGTCACAAGTCCCTTTGTTTTGCTAGGAACGTTGTTGTAATAAGTTACATATATCTTTTATATGTATTTTTTATATGTTTTTGTATATGTGTGGGATGGGGTTTGTCGGAGCATCTGGAATTGTATTTATGTTTGTGTATGTGTGTGATAAGGTTTGTTGGAGCATCTTGAAGCGTCATATTTAAGTTGGTTGGAGTATTTTTTGGTTTTTTATGTTTGCGGATTTTATGTCTTATTTTCTTTCACATTATGTTGGAGTACATTAATCTACATTGTAACTATTGTCTGTCCATTTTTTGAGCTATATTTGGTGCTCCTTAGGCTTTTAAACAAATCTATGTGTCATGTTATTTTGTTTATTTCACATTTTATGTAAACAATTTTCATTTTAAGTATTGAGAGGTTTTTAGCAGAGTATTATATTAGATTTTATCTTTTGGAATTCAACCGTTTTAAGTAAGTCATTCATCTACGACCATTTCCATGAGAGATAGTTGCAAGTGACTAATTTCTCACGATTTTAATGAAAAATGGTAATTTTTTCTTTCTTGAAAAAAAATATCATTATCCTTATAGATATCATTTTTTGGGATTCCACTGCTTTAAGTAAGTCATTCATTTATAACTATTTTCATAAGTGACTAATTTCCTATGGTTTTTGAATAATCCATTTAACACTCATTGCATCAAGTGATTTGTGAAAAAAACTTATCACTATAAAATTTCAAAAATATATTTTAATTGTAAAAAATAATTATAATTATAAATTTTAAATATATATTTTCTAAAATTTTAAATATATATTTTATTTAATACTTATCATTCACTAAAACTCTAAAATTTTAAATATGTGTAGCTTATTTACACGGTCTTCTTATTACTCACCATTTTTCAATAGGTTTGCCGGAAGAAGCCAAATCAGAAAGGGAATTCAAATGGATAAAAGAATTGTACAAATTTACTCGAGCTCATGTCGTTAAGTAATTTATTCTTTTTTCTTAACTAAAATGAAGGTTAAATTTATTTTTTATTTTTTTATTTTAAAATATTTATTATAAAGAATTGTATATAATTTACATTTTTAAAGCGGTTAAGAAAAATTATGATATTTTTTAAAATATTTAAATAAATTTAATTAATATATATATATTTAAAAGTTATTATTAAAATTAAATAATGAAAATATATAATATAAATAATAATATCTAATTTTTTATAAATATTTTAGTCATAAATTATATTATTAATTAGTATAGATTTATTTTAATTATGGATCTAAAAGAGTTTTGAGAAATCAAATCTTTTGAGGTGAAAAATTTTTAAACGTAAAATTTGAATAAAATAATTATATTAAACAAAGTATATATATATAACTTATAATTTTTCATTGTGTATGTTGCATTTTTTAATGTATAAAATGGATCAAAATTTATTTGGGCATAAAATAGTGGGACTATTTAAAATGTTTTAACTATAAAAAAAAATTGTTTTCTTAAATTGCTTTATATAATGTATGTATAATTATTTTTAAACTTTTAAACTATTTAATTTCTCTATAAAGTGGATATAAGATTACGCTGTTTCATATGGACATTGAAATATTTTATTTATGTTGAGAGACAATGAAATATTTTTATCACTTCTCCTTAGTATGGACATTGACACTGAGATTATTGTTGTTCTATTATACTTTTAATAAAACAAACCATATTCATTTTTGGCTTTTTTATTTATGGTTGAAAGTGAGTGAAATATTTTTACCACTTCTCCTTAGTATGGACACTAAGAGTGAGATTATTGATGTTTTATGATACTTTCAATTAAACATACCTAACATGTATATATATATATATATATATATATATATATATATGTTATGTCTCTATATTACTAGTGTAGTCCTTTATTATGTTAGTGTAGCCCCCCTTATTGTTATTGTTGTACCCCTGTAACCCCCATATTGTTATTATTGTGCCCTTACATTATTATTGTTAGGTCGGCTAGGATTATATTGTGACCCCATGGACTCCTATATATAGAAAGGAGGTTTTGTCATTTGTATCATCCAAGAATTTTTCATTTATGTAATGTATTGGAGTAAAATTTCATGGTCGATTTACATGCTGATCTTCTTTTTTCTTCTATTTTTTGGAGTTGGTTTTACAATATTTGGTATCGTAGTTTTCTATCTTTGTGTTTCGGTCATTTCATTTAGTCATCGTGTCATTATCGATATAACTTTTTTTCTCAGAAGGTTTAGAAGCTAAAACTTTTATAGAGCGAAGCCGAAATCCTGAGGAACATCTTGTAAAAATTTAAGATCTTGGTTCGCAATATTTTCGGAGATATGATCTATGCAAGTTAGAGTTTTTTCAGGCTCCCGAATTTCAACTAAAATAGGTCATCGTGGAATTTGTGCTATAACTTGTTTTCTACGAAGGTTTAGAAGCTGAAATTTTTACAGAGCGAAGCTAAAAGTTTCAGATCTTGGTTCTAAATATTTTTTGGAGATATGATCTGTGGAAATTAGGGTGTTTCAAGCTCCTGAATTTCATATCAAAGAGGTGACCGTGGGAAAATTGTCGTAACTCTCTCTCTGAGTGTCGGATTGGAATTCTGTAAAAAGTAACCGCAATTACATGGCCTGTAGTTTCTTTTGTATCAATTTCAGAGCCAAAGGAGGAAACAGTGACACGTGGCACGTCGTACAAGTTCTCTCTACTGAACTCGTCCATAATTAGGTCATTGTGGGAGATTGGGCATAACTTTTCCTTGAAGAATCCAAATCAGGTTAGACCTATGGTATTCAAAAGAAGATTTAGAGGGATAATACAGGGCTAAATTTTAGATATTGAAGATCCAAAATCATAGAGATAATTTAGTTTCAATATTTAGCTCCTCAAACGCAAGAAAAAGGTGTGTATGTTTTTTTTTTCTAATTGCATAAGTCTTGTGTGAAAAATGATTTTGAAGTGATTCCAAGGGCATATTGAAGCATAGATATCAGTATTGGATTCTAAAATGCCACCTAAGAATAATTCAACACCCATTACGCCTTCAGAATGCTCTAATATGACTCATGAAGAGGAAGAATTACAGTATGAGATATCAAAATTACAGTACCAAGTGCAACAAATTTGATCCTAGGAAGAGCAACCGAAGATGACATAGATGGTTTAAAAGAAAAAATGAAGGCTAAGTTGGACGGTTTGAAGGATCAAATGAAATATAATATGGATAATGAAGTAGTGGAAGATCACATCGAGCATCAACAACAAGTTCTCCAACTTTGAAAGGATAACTTAACTTTGGTGCATAATTGAAGGAAACAACAGGAAAACCAACATCACAGCGAAATAAGTTTTGAAGCAGTCACAGAAACAAGAACCCGAAAAGTACAAAATCGATCAATTTTAGAGTATCTTAGCAAGTGGAAGAACTTTCCTGTTGAATATTCCACATGGGAGGATGATAATTTTATACAGAAGCATCAAGAAATAATCAAGCATTGAGGACAACACTTGTTTGAAGGAGAGGGTCATGTTAGGTCCCCATATTACTAGTGTAGTCCTTTATTATGTTAGTGTAGCCCCCCTTATTGTTATTGGTGTAGCCCTGTAACCCCCATATTGTTATTATTGTGCCCTTACATTATTATTGTTAGGTCGGCTAGGATTATATTGTGACCCCATGGACTCCTATATATAGAAAGGAGGTTTTGTCATTTGTATCATCCAAGAATTATTCATTTATGTAATGTATTGGAGGTTGCCCCCTCGAAGTGGCCGATTTCTAAGGAGTTGATCTCCCTTTTCTTCTATTTTTGGAGATGGTTTCATATATATATAAGGGAAACATGTCAACTCTAAGTTGAACACAAGCATATTTATGCATCTCTCTCATACGGGGCTATAAAATAAGGCTCTCAGCTCAATCACTTAAAATAAATCCAAGTAATATATGACTTTAAAAACTTATTTATTAATGACAATTGTTACTATTGAGTTGACACGTACATTGAAACCAAAGAACTAGATTTTTGCAGTAATAATTTTAAGAAGGATAAGTTACTGAAGCATTGATCCAGGTTTTCAGATCTAATTTTTGTACAACATATTTCGATTGGCCACATCATTGGGTCCTCGGGGAGGGGTGCAATACCCTCCTATAAAAATGTGGTTTTTTGCACTAACACACCCTCGGTAGGGGGTTCGAGCTCAACTAAAGGGACTGGGGGGAATAAGGAAAAGCTAGTGTTGGAGGCCCAGTGGCAATCTCAACTAAAGGGTCGTTGCCTCCCGAAGGCAGTGAAAAATCCCAAGCAGGTTATTCTAAATATCAGGTTGGAGAAGTCAAGGTAGATTATGAAAGAACACATGTTTTTCTGTAAGTTTATGGGAATATGGCCTAAGGAGCTCAAGATATAGTGAAGCTGATTCAATCGAAATGGAAGCCGATCAAACCGATAGAGCTGAGATTAAGGGAGGAAGGTTTTTTCACAGTAACCTTCACATATTTGGAAGATCGGAAATGGGTCTTCGAAAACAAACCCTATTTCATGATTAATGTTGGGATATTCATGAGATTTTGGGAAGCTTGCTACAATCCAGAGAAGGAGTGGTTCCTAGCAGCCCCTATGTGAGTTCAACTCTTCTCTTTGCCTAAGGACTTTTGGGAAACTGATATACATGAAGGTATCGGTAACTCCATAGGGGAATTTGTGAAATTTTTAGAGATAACAAAGAGGAGGTAGACATCTTATGCAAGAATTTGTGTATATATGAACATCCCAAAACACCTTCTGGAATCCATTGACATTGAGTACCTAGATGAGATCTGGACTCAATAGCTATATTATGAGCATGTCTCATTTAAATAAATTAGATGCCACGAGTATTGGCATCTTATCAAGGAATTCTCGTTGATTATTCAGGAACACCAAGAAATAAATAATGATAATAACTAGGATGATTTCTAGGAGGTGATAAATAAAATAAATCACAATGCCCATAACTAACCAGCAAAGAAAATTCCAAAGAAAATGTCGGAAAAGTAAGAGCCATCATCAAAAAACAGGTTTTCAGCACATGCACAAATGGAAGAGATAACGAAGGGCACGATGTAGCCCGTCAAACCTACAGAGCAATATATGTAGGTAGAAAACCAAGTGATAATCCGAAGAGAAAGACTAATGCTAAAATGAAAAACCCCAAATAAGTTGTTTGATGCATCAAATCTAAATAAGTTGCTAGCTAATACTAGTAAGATCCTGAAGGCAAAGGATCAAAACAAATTCTTAGCCCGTATGAGAGGACCATGGTTGAATTCTTGAAAACATGGGTTACAACGGATTTAACATTTATACTGGTTGTATACGAATGAAGGCAAACATAGCTTCAACATGAGGACAAATAGAAGAGCCTCGTTATAGCTCGGGAGGGTTCCCCTCATCCAAGTAGGCCAAAAGGTGAATACATAGGAGAGCGAAGCCATAAGGGAAGGAATTTGATGTGAGAGGTAGTTAGAGAAGCAAGAGAATTATTTATTAACTCTGGGAAAATCAACAAGATCACTAAATATTCCCCCCTCATCGCTCCAAATCCTCAATGAAAGTTGTATCGTGGAATATGCAGGGCCTCAATAATAAAGGTAAGGTGAGGTGCCTAAAAGATAGAATAGAAAAAGAAAAACTAGACATCTTTCTCTTATAGGAAACAAAAGTCTCAAGTGAAAAATTAGGGGTAATCGTTGGAATATGTTGGAAGGGAATTGAATCTATGGCTTTAGATTCTCGAGGTATTTTAGGTGGACTGACAGTGGTCTAGGATCCAAGAGTAATAATATTCTAGGATTGGGTAGCCTACCCCAATATACTATCTGGAAGATTTCGATGTCTATGGGGGCAAGAAGAGTTATTACTCTCTATAGTTTCTAAAAGATCTACGGAGCTTGAGAATATCCATGTGAATGAATGTTGGATATTTGGGGGGGAGGGGATTTTAATAATATTAGACATTTGGAGGATAAGAAAGGGGGTGTTCGACGTCTTAATGAGTGGACCAAATGTTCCACGAGGTAATCCACAATCTACAGATTGTGGATATTGAGACCACAAACAACACATTTACTTGTAACAATCGTTGGGTAGATAGGCACTAGGTATCCTCTCGTTTGGATATATTTTTTCTATCAGAAGGATTTTGGGGGAGATATATGTATGTAGAAGAAACTGTTCTCCCTTATTTAGGGTCCGACCATTGGCTTTTCTGGTTGGAGATTCAAGTAAAAATGGCCCTGCAAAATTGGTCCTTTAGATTGAAAATTTTTGGTTTCGGTGCCAAGAATTTGTGCAAACATTAGAAGAATAAAATAATGGAATTGGATGGAGTTTAGAAACATCCATTTAGATAAATGTAAGTTAATATCAAGGATGGAGGAAACTCAACAAGAAATCAACAAATATGGTTGATTGGAAGCTATGGTCATAGAAGAGGGACATATAATCCATGAATTGGAAAAACACAAAAATCAAGAAGAGACTCTCTAGAGACAAAAAATCAAATTCCAATGGCTAAGGGAGGGGGGACAAAACACTAGATTCTTCCATAGGGCTATGATTAACCACTATCAGAATAATTAGATCTTCTCACTTATCAGAATTGGATCAAGGACCTAAGTGATAGATCAAATTTCAAATTTTTTGGAAGTGTGGTGAACCTGAGCGACCTGATAGTTCTCGTCTTCCTAATTCTGGTGTTGTGAATGGTTCGAAAAACCGATATTGTACGAAGAATTTATCGTGTTTTGAAAAGTCTAGTAACCTACAATTATTGGCCTTTGACCAAGTTTGACTGGGCCTTTGAATATTAAAAAAAAAAGAGAATATTTCAGGGAATATTCCTCAAAATATTCCCCAGAATATTCCTTCTGGGCCAGTAACAAGATGATAAGTGGCGGATGTTTATTGGCAGTTGGGTTGTATGTATTATTTTCAGCCAATGAGAGACTGCCACATGGCAGGCCCGAAGGTCGCCATGTGGCCCAGGAATGGAGTGGAAAAATATTGTTTGGGTCGCTGGGGCTCAACCTTGAGACCTCTCACCTACATGCACACTATTTTACCAACTCCTCTACCATTTGGTTCTTAACCTATTAGTAGGCGCGTTTATAATAGAGTTTATCGAAATTGCATATGGGAGTTTGGAGGGGCCAACTCCTCCCTTGTGGCCTTACACCGTGACCCCGGGCCAAGGCTTTAAGCCCTAACCGTAACCACCCACATTTTTTTAAACGTTCACATGCCACGGGTGCAAAACCTTCTGCCGATAGTTCCGCTTGGCATTTAATGTGACCGCGGAGACTCTAGGTGATGTGCCCAACGCTAACCACCAGCATTTAAACTAACGGTTAGTACTGGCAGATTTTTAGCCAGAGTGCCATATTTTTCATATTTTCCAAATTTAACTGCAGTTATGTGCAGTTGCTCCATTTTTAGTGAAGCTGATGTAGGGGACACTGGGCAAAATCAGTTTAGGCTCTATCTTGAGCTAGATTCGTCCATTCTGAGAGTGTCAATAGTCAATTTTGACTATCTCAAACATTCTAGACTCATTGGTAAGGGTTGCAGAGCCATCAGAGGAATTTTGAGCAGGTTTTTTCTTCTGATAAGTACAAGGGGCCACAAGGGCCACCATGGGCTAGCAGCAGTTTGAGGCCTAGCCAGGGCAGCTAGAGGCCTTATTCAGGAATCCAATAGTCAATTTTGGATGTTCCTGACATTATGTAACTAATGGTGTGGTTTTCAGAGCATGTAGAGGAATTTTTAAGGCCGATATGCTTCAGTGAAGTTCCAGGGGCCACTAGGGCCAACAAGTGCCAGCAAGAGAATGAGGCCCATCCAGAGAAGCCAATATCCATTCTGAGCAAAAAAATAGTCATTTCTAACTATAATGATAATTATGAATCCATTGGAGGGATTTGCAAAAGCTTTTGAGCACTCCTAAAAGTTGAGATGCTTCAGAGAATTTTTCTGTGACCCTAGAGCCGGGGGGTGCCACCAAGTGTCTATTCTGAATATTTTGGACATTTTGAATCCAATGAAATTATTTTTAGATCCATTTGAAGACGTCTGAAGGTCAAAGCGTCACAAGAAATTTTTGGGTAACCCAGGGTCATCAGTGGATGGAGGCCTAGTTAAGGGAGCCAGTGCACATTTTGAACAAATGATCAGTCCATTTTGGAGGTCTGATATGTGCTGGAGACAGTAGGTGAGGTTTCAGGGATAGAAAAAGTATTTATGAGGGATCTAGTGCCATAGAGAAGCTCAGGGTAGCTCAAGAGCACCGACTCAAGGAGACTAGTCTAAGGGGACCTAGTTCTGTTTCCAGAGTGATGACAGCCATGACAGGGGTATGATGGTATTATAAACCCATTGGTTCAGTTCAGTTAACCATTGGAGTTGAGTTTGTAACTTGTAAAATAAATTTTCCATAATCCCAAAGAGCCAAGTCAAGATGACAAGAGCTCAAGGAGACATAGCCCACGATATTCGGGTGAACACCTATATTAAATTTGTTGTTATGTGTTGATGTTTACTTGCTGCATTATATGGTTGTTGCACATGTTTAATATCAGAAAAAACAAATGGTATTAAAGCACTTAAACAATAAAAAAATTACACATGTTTCAAGTATAAAATTCTGCAAAAGTCAAGTATAAGCTAGATCTTTTATTTGTTTAACTGAGTGGGAGGTTCTTGAAAAGCATAACAAGTTATCCAACCCATTTTCAGATCAGGTTGGTATCAGAGCACTAGTTTCTTGATTTACAGAGAACGAGTTTGTTTGTTGACTTGAATGGTGTTTGCACTGTTAAAGAATTTGACTTTTTGCAAGTTGACTGTTGCTTGAGTTTGCTATAGGTGAAGGGAAATATATTGTTAGCTAAGTCTAGAAGAGGAAAAGAAGGAAGAAAGGGTTGAAGGCATCTTCCTTACCCAAAGTACCTCAAGGCAACCCTTGAAGCACAAGAGGGTGTCTTCAAAAAGGCATCTTGAAGAAGAGCTTGACTCTATAGCCATTTTGTTCAAAATATTTGTCAATTGTTTTTGAAAGCTTTGTGAATTTTGTTGAAGTTCTGTAGTTCATTTTCATGATGAAAAATTCTTCAAGTGAGGTTTCAAAATCCTCCTCCTTCACAAGATTCTTCGATGAAGGCATGGTGCGATACTTCTTTAGGATGAAGGATATGGTGCAAAATTTTTTTGAAGATAGAAGAGAAAGCACTAGACTTCATGAGAAATTTGTTGCTATGAAGGAAGAGAAAGAAGAAATTCTTCAAAGAATGCATGAGATGGAGATGCAGCACCATCAAGCCCAAAAGGCCTTATCCAATAACATGCGTGAAGAAGAGGTAATTCACTCAAATTTGTCTTCAATCTCCTCTTCACTTAGATGTGTTGGTTCATTTGAAAAACACACTAGAGGTATAGGGTCCAAGTTGATGGTTAAAATGGTCTATGAAGACAAGGGTTTAGGCAAACATTCACAAGGCATGATTGATCCTATTTTGGTTGAGGAAAGACCTAAGAAATTTGGTCTTGGTTATGTTCAATCTTATGGTGAAAACTCTACAGCCATGAAGGCATTTGAGGCAACTTCAAAGAGAACTTTTGTTCCAAGTTCTAATACAAAAAACATGTCAATTTTTTTTTCAAGTTGATTGCCATTTTTTGAAGCCTATGTTGTAGCAAGGTGCTTGTACACATGCATCTTATGGCAAAGCTGGAACCTCTACTAGTTCATCTCCTCAAGAAGGTAAAAAAGATGGACATGCAAAACAACATTTGAGGTATAATTTTTCCCATAGTCAAGTGGATTATGTTTCTAATAAGCATGACAAATCTGCATGCTTGAATGGAAGAAAGAGTTGATGTGCATATTGTGGTCTGTGTAACCATGATGTTTCAAAATTCTAGAAGAGGATGAAGGCATACATGAAACATTTGAAGTGAAGGAAACTTGCAAAGAAGGTGAAAAAGACTTGCACACATTTCCAGAAGAGGGGAAATGTTGTTACCCATTGTTGGACATTGCATCCAACTAATCGTCCAAAGCATTTGAGGAAAGAGGACAGAAAGACTAGCGAAAGTGGAACCAAGGATTCCATCATTGATGTGAGAACAAATGTTTCAAATGAAGAGGATTTTCAGTAGCAAAAGTTGCCGTGGAAGTGGCATGGTAAGAAGTAGTTTGACTTCTTAACTCAGTAAGACACACATCCATTTATACATATGAAAATTTCAGTTATGTATACATTTATGTTGGAAACTCATGTTTGTTTGAGCCACCTTGGATTGATGATCAAGGACATGATGTTTAGCTACCTTATATCAATTTCTCACTAGAAATTTCAGAGTGAGTTCAAGGAAGACAATTCTTGATAGGAGGACAAGAGCATTCAGGAAGGGAAGTGTCGACTACCTTCGAGTTGTGGTTCAAAGGCACTAAGCCATGGAAGGAAAGTGTATGGAGGCTGAAAATTGAGGGTGATGTAGTCTCATATATTGAACAGATCAGGTAATCAGTCTTTTGGGATCCAAAGATTCCCAATGGGGAGGTGTGTTCATATTTGGATCAAGGGCCTAAGTGAAAGCTCAAATTTCAAAGTATTCGAAAGTGTGTCAAACCTAAGTGATCAGATAGATCTCGTCTTCCTGATTCTGGTGTCGCAAACGGTTTGAAAAACTGACACCGTATGAAGAAGTTATCGCATTTTGAAAAGTCTAGTAAACTGCAATTTTTGGCCTTTGACCAAGTTTGACTGGGCCTTTGAATATTAAAAAAAAAGAATATTCCAGGGAATATTCCAAGAATATTCCAGGGAATATTCCAAGAATATTCCCTAGAATATTACTTTTGGGCTAGTAACATGATGACAAGTGGTGTATGTTTATTGGCAGTTGGGTGTTACATATTGTTTTCAGCCAATGAGAGACTACCACGTGGCAGGCTCGGAGGCTGCCATGTGGCCTAGGAATGGAGTGGAAAAATATTTTTTGGGTCATCGGGGCTAGACTCGAGACCTATTTCTTGCACGTGCACCACATTAGGGTAATTTTGAGGTATAAAATGGGCCTCCTAAGGAAATTATAAAATAATAGTGGAAATAATAAAATAAGATTTGATTACATCATCAAATTTTAGAGGGAAAAAAGAAAATACTACCTTTTGAACTCATATTTTCAACTTGTCTCCCAAAATTTTTTACTCCAATTTCAAGCAAGAGTACTTGTTGGATTCAAAATTTAATTCATCATCCAAGGAGTACCCATGTTATATACTTTCGATGGGTCTGACTACATGAAAAATTATAAATACACGAAAAACGTGATTGCGATCACATTATTTTATATATATTTTTCATTTTTCTTGCAGTAGGGTCCATCAAAAGTATGCAACATGGGTACTCCTTGGATGAGGAATTAAATTTTTCATCCAACGAGTACTCCCGCTCGAAATTTCAGTAAAAACTTTGGTAGATAAATTGAAAATACAAGTTGAAAACGTAGTTTTATTATTATAATATTTTTTAATCTTTTTACCCTTTTACTTAAAAAATGGTGAATCATCCCCCATGGTTGACATCATCATATTGAATCTTATTGGTTCTTATAAATTTTATTTTTGTTGTTTATTTTCTTAGGAGGCCCATTTTAGACCTTAAAATTCCCCTAATGAGTTTACCGACTCCTCTACCATTTGATTCTTAACCTATTGGTAGACCTGTTTATAGTAAAGTTTATCAAAATTGCATATGAGGGTTTAGAGGGGCCAGCCCCTCCCATATGGCCTTACACCATGACCTCGGGCCAAGGCTTTAAGCCCTAACCGTAACCGCCCACATTTTGTTAAACGATCACATGCCACGGGCGCGAAACCTTCCGCCGACAGTTCTGCTTGGCATTTAACGTGACCGCTGAGATTCCGGGTCATGTGCCCAATGCTAACCACCAGCATTAAACTAATGGTTGGTCCTGGTGAGTATTTATCCATAGCATCATCTTTTGCAGATTTTCCGAATTTAACTACAGTTACGTGCAGTTGCTCCATTTTTAGTGGAGCGTATTTAGGGGACACTAGGTGTTATCAACCAAAAAAATGAAGCATCATTTGAAAAGGTTGAATAAGTTCATGTTTAAAAGGTAGGGTCATATAATTAATTTTTCATTACTTGGTCAAGGGAAATTTCAATTTTTTCTTGTTTAAGCTTACCCTAAGGTCTAAACCCACCCATATTCAAACTCCTTCATGTCACATCATTCATCATTCTCCGATTCGTTTCCTTTTCCAAAGTTTTTTGTACCAAAAGTTCCAAATTATCCAAGAAACCATAGTTTCGTAGTGCATTACACTGTAAAAAGTCACTTTTTGCTACGAAATTGGCTAATAGTTTCGTAGCGAATTTGATGCAAAACTTTGTTTTCTGACTTTGAGAAGTCAACTTCAAAGGTGGTGTCTAAGCAACTGAAAACGAATTTTCAAATTATGAAAGAGGTTTTTCTTCATAACAGAACTAAATACAAAACCCTCTCTTAGTTTCTTCAAATTCATTAGGAGGTTGTAGAAATTGATAAATTAAAATTCGCTATGAAACTATTGTTATGAAACTATCATGTACATGACTGTTTAGCAGTCAACTTCAAGTTCAGTTTCTGGCCAAATGAAAAATTATTTTGGAATTAAAAAATAATTTTTCCTTCATCCCTTCCCTAGCTACAAAAACCTCTCTCATGTTTCTCATAGGTGTTATCAGTTGGGAGATACAAGGATTTCATTGAAGCCCTATTTTCAGAAACAGAGTTTTCCTATTTTACACATGTTTTTCAAATGCATTTTTGGGACAGTAGGAGATGTGTTTCAAAAATTAAATAGAGGTTTTTCTTGAAGACATACTGATTGACAAAAAACTCCTTCAGTTTTTCAAAATACATCATGGATTAGAAGATATAGACTCTGTTCCAAGGCCTATTTTTCAGAAAAAATCAGCAAGGATGTCTTAAATATGAAATGTGAGATTGACACCTCAAAATTCTTGGTTTGAGTTTTTTTATGGTTTATTGAGGCTAATGATATGTTAGATACAAGTTTTTTCCACTTTCAAGTTTCAATTTTCAAATTTATGCAAAAAATCCGCATCTACAACAGTTTCGTAGTGCCTCCAGGCTTAAAAAGTAGAAAATCACTACGAAATTGTTGTAGCTGCGTTTTTGTCTTCCTGATCTGTTTTAAAGGGTGTTAAGGGTTGAAAATGATATGAGACATGTGTTGAAGGATGATAAAGTTGATGCAAGAGGAAAGAGTTGGAAATTTTGAGGATAAAGGCTTGTTTTAAGGCACTACGAAACTGTCTTACTTTTGTAGCGCACTGTGTTTCAGTCTTTTTAGCAGGTTTTGGAGTAGGTTTTGGATAGTTGGAGGCTATGAAAGAGTTAAATATCATGTCAAGCAATTATTAAACACTCAAGTACCACGAATTCAATACCAGATGAAAGCCAAAATATTCAAAGAAGAAGAAGACCATTTACCTAAAAAACAGGGTTTTGTTTCCTAGTTTTGAGGAGGTCAGTTAAGTGGTCACAAAGTGGTGAATCTCATCATCTAAATTCGACCATGTGGCAGAATACTAGTCAAATATGTAATTTATTTAAGTAGATAGGGTTGTTAAAGATAATAATGAAGAGTTTGAGTCCTAATTGAAATAGGACCGTCAAGTAGGATAGGTGTTTGTTTGTCATAAATTTGATGTTTTATGGTTATGCAAGGCGTAATTTGGAAAAAATTCAATGTATATAGCCTAGAGGTAGATAATATGACGATTTAATATGTCTATTAAAGGCCACTGGGTCGAATTAGCAAAGGGTCGGGGATTTTTGGCAAAATTGCAACTTATTGTAAATTGACTGTTTCAATAATACAGAGATTTGTTACTTGACCAACTTGAGATTATAAAGGATTTTTTGGTGCTTAATTATTCTATCCGTACCTTTTATGCGTCTCTCTTGCAGTGTTCTTCATTTATATTACTCAAAATTCATCCATGAGATGCTCTGACTTCCTTTATGAGTGAATTGACTGTGTATTTTCAGGTTTCATGTGTGTATGTCCTACTACTAAAAACTCTGACCTGCCTCAACTCCATGTCAAGTGAACTCACTGAATCATTGAAAATTTTGATTCCATAAGCCTAATGTCTACATGCTGATATTATTTTCAATCTACAGGTTGGAAAATGTTATCTCAGCAGACTATTTTATTGCAAAGCTTTTTGGAGTTTCTGATATATACAGTAACAATGCCACTTTTCTTCACCTGAGATTCTTATGATATTTCAATGAGTTTATGTCCTATCTTTTGAAATGTTTTTCTTCCAAAGTCTTAATGATTATTGCTCCGAATTCATGATTTTTCATGCTCTGACTTCCTTTAAGTATTAAGTTATGGTCAAATGATTTTTAGGTCCTATCTTTGAAAGGTTTTCTTCAATATCTTAATGCTTATTACGCAGAATTAGTGATTGTTCATGCTCTGAATTCCTTTAAGTATTGAGCTATGGCGAATCTCTTTTAATATTTTCCATTTAATACCTTGATGTCTCATTACTCAGAATTCATGTATCACATGCTCTGACTTCTTTTGAACCTCAAGTTATTGGGATTTTCCTGAATGTGTTACTCTTTCATTGAAGTATATACAAGCCTTAGCTTCCATAAGGAAATCATTTGTTATTGAGAGCCCTATCACTAACTCCATAGTCCAATGGTAGTATTAGCATTCATCTTTTCAACCTGCAAACTTTCAAAACCAATACATAAATCATAGAGTTATCCATCTATATTTATCATTATCTAAATCATAAAACCCCCTTGAGAGAGCCCTCTCAGGCTGAAGAGGCTAAATTTCAGTCAAAATCTGGTTTGAAATAGTTACACTGAAGTTTTCTGATCAACAGCCAGTC
Source organism: Pinus albicaulis (assembly GCA_034641835.2). Lineage (NCBI taxonomy): Eukaryota > Viridiplantae > Streptophyta > Pinopsida > Pinales > Pinaceae > Pinus > Pinus albicaulis. The sequence goes on from CM076580.1 coordinate 1,492,351,114, forward strand.
AGGTACGATTTTGGTGATAATATTTTGGCGTCGTTGCCAGGGGTCGAAGGTGTATATTTTCCCTAGGAAGAACGACAAAGTTTCAGTTCTAAAGTCTGAGAGCAACAGACACTTAGGCACATATTAGTTGTATTTCTGCTCTGGTGACTCCACACATCAAATAATCAATTGGAAGGTGGCTCCACTGCTTGAAGATTAGTAGCTTGATGAATTTTCAATATGATTTCCATTGCAAGAATAAATGCGAGGTATACCCCTATGAATCGGTCTCGTATCTCTGGTTTTCCAAATCCTATGCCAAAGGTTTAATGGTTAACTGATCTTCATGTATTTAAAGATGAAAATAAAGACGTTGTTGCTCTTCATTTGGTTAGATTCCATATGCATGTACACAGTCTTAAGGTTCAGTTCCTGAGGATTGTCTCATGAAGATGTTTATGGCCACTTTAGAAGGAAAATCATGGTCTTGGTATGAAATATTTCCAAATGGTTCATTATACTCTCTTGCTGATTTCCATGTTGCATTTTATGAGATGTATGAAGAGTGTCATCCCTCCTTATTGCTGGTCAAAGACTGTTGTAAACACTATGTGAGTTTTATTGAATATTTGGAGAATTGTTATGAAGATGATGAGTTCATGGATGAGGAAATTTTAGAGGCCCTTCATGAAAATCCATTTCATCATCAAGAAGAAAGGATATCCTCTCCCTTGGATGAAAATGAAACCCAGCAGGATTTTATTTATGATAATCATGTTACATCCTCTGAGTTTGATGAAAAGTTGCAGCAAAATTGTCAGTATTTTGATCATCAGGAGTATGAGAATAATTGCAAACAACAAGAGGAAATATTGGAAGATAATTACTATAACTCTCAAGTAAAGGAAAAATTTGATTCTTCATGTTATTTCTTGCATTAGTCTACATCAAATAATGATCACACTAAGGAAGAAGTGGGTGAAATTTTTTCTTTATCCTTGTCTTCTAATCTGAAATCATTTGAGTGCAAGTCAGAAGTTAAAATTCAATTTGTGGATGAAGTTGCTAAGAATATTGAAAAAGACATTGAAGTTTTAGAAGATGAAATTCAACCTTATAGGCTTCATGATCAAGATCAGTCTTTTCAAAAGTTCTTAATGCTAGAAAACAAAGAGAGGGCGCTGCTACCTTTCTCCTTTGAGTTTGAGGAAGAATACACTATTTTTGAAAATAAGTTTGAACAACAGTTTGATAGAATACAACTGAAATTTTGTGTGGCTGAGCAAAGCATATATTAATTGTCCAAAGCTGTAGATTGTCTTGAGAGTCATCAAACAGATTATGTCTTCTATGATCCTATAGCTGACTACATGGAAGAGATCTTCAGTCCAGATTTCCAGTTATATTTTCTTTATGAGGATCAGATACATTTTATGTTGCCTTGGTCATTTAAGTATCATGCTTACTTTTGGTTCAAGTGCAGTCAACAGGTTCAAGTGTTAGATCAGATCAATGACTAGCTTCATTCGAAGTTTCATGTTGCTTGAGTTAAAAATGGAAATTGCAGCTGTTAGGGTAGGTAGGAGTGTGTGAATAAGCACAAAGTTGACTGAGCATATTTTCAATAGGTACAAAGTTGTTTTTCTAGCAGTAACTATCAAGCTTGAGCCCGAGGAGAAGGCCATAAGAGCTTGGAAAAGTTTTCATAAATTTCAGAGTTTTTATTTCCAAGAAGATGGATGGCACTGGAACTACAGGTTCTTTGGTGTACCACAGGGGCACACCATCCCAAGTGGAGCCATTGTTATCACCCAAAACAATGAAGCATCATTTGAAAAGGCTGAATAAGTTTATGTATAAATGTTAGGGTCATAGAATTCGTTTTTCATTACTTGGTCAAGGGAAATTTCAAATTTTTCTTGTTTAAGCTTACCCTAAGGTCTAAACCCACCCATATTCAAACTCCTTCATGTCACATCATTCATCATTCTCTGATTCATTTCATTTTCCAAAGTTTTTTGTACCGAAAGTGCCAAATTAGACAAGAAACCATAGTTTCGTAGCACATTACACTGTAAAAAGTCACTTTTTGCTATGAAATTGACTATTAGTTTCGTAGTGAATATGAAGCAAAACTCTATTTTCTGACTTTGAGAAGTCAACTTCAAAGACAGTTTCTGAGCAACTGAAAATGAATTTTGGAAATATGAAAGACAATTTTCTTCATAACATACCTAAATACGAAAACCTCTCTCAGTTTCTTCCAATTCAGTAGGAGGTGGCAGAAATTGATAAATTAAAATGCGCTACAAAACTGTTGTTACGAAACTGTCTTGTACATGACTATTTAGCAATCAACTTCAAGTTCAGTTTCTAGCCAAATAAAAATGTGTTTGGGAATTTTGAAAGAGGTTTGTCTTCATCACAGTCCCAGCTACACAACCCACTCTCAATTGTCTCACAGGTATTATCAATTAGGAGATACAAGGATTTCATTGAAGCCCTATTTTCAAAAACAAAGTTTTCCTGTTTTACACATGTTTTTCAAATGCATTTTTTGGACATCAGGAGATGTGTTTCAAAAAACCAAGAGAGGCTTTTCTTCATGACATAATGAACTACACCAAAATCCTTCCTCTTTGCAAAACACATAATGTATTAGAAGATATAGGCTCTATTCCAAGGCCTATTTTTCAGGAAAAAAAAAGGAAAAATCAGCAAGGATGTCTAAAATATGAAAGGTGAGATTGACACCTCAAAAGTATTGGTTTGAGGTGGTTTATGGTTTACTGAGGCTAATGATATGTTATATACAAGTTTTTTCCGCTTTCAGGTTTCAATTTTTAAATTTATGCAAAAAATATGCATCTACAGCAGTTTCGTAGCACCTCCAGGCTTAAAAAGCAGAAAAGCGCTATGAAATTCCTGTAGCTGCATTTTTGTCTTCCTGATCTGTTTTAAAGGGTGTTAAGGGTTGAAAATGATATGAGACATCTGCTGAAGGATGATAAAGCTGATGCAAGAGGAAAGAATTAGAAATTTTGAGGATAAAGGCTTGTTTTAAGGCACTACGAAAGTGCGCTACGAAACTACCTTACTTTCGTAGTGCACTGTGTTTCAGTCTTTTTAGCAGGTTTTGGAGTAGGTTTTGGATAGATGGAGGCTATGAAAGAATTAAATAACATTTCAAGAATTTATTAAACACTCAAGGACCACGAATTCAGTACCATATGACAGCCAAAATATTCAAAGAAGAAGAAGACCATTTACATAAAAAACAGGGTTTTGTTTCCTAGTTTTGAGGAGGTCAGTTAAGTGGTCACAAAGTGGTGAATCTCATCATCTAAATTTGACCATGTGACATCATACTAGTCAAATATGTAATTTATTTAAGTAGATAAGGTTCTTAAAGATAATAATGAAGAGTTTGAGTCCTAGTTGAAATAGGACTGTCAAGTAGGATAGGTGTTTATTTGTCATAAATTTGATGTTTTATGGTTATGCAAGGTGTCAGTAGGCAAAAATTCGATGTATCTAGCCTAGAGGCAGATCATATGATGATGAAACATGTCTATTAAAGGCCATTGGGTCGAATTAGCAAAGGGTTGGAGATTTTTGGAAAAATTGCAGCTTATTGTAAATTGACTGTTTCAACAATACAAAGATTTGTTACTTGAGATTCTGAAGGAGTTTTTGGTGCTTACTTATTCTATTTGTACCTTTTATGCATCTCTCTTGCAATGGTTTTCATTTATATTACTCAGAATTCATCCATAAGATGCTATGACTTCCTTTATGAGTGAATTGACTGTGTATTTTCAGGGTTCATGTGTGTATGTCCTACTACTAAAAACTCTGACCTGCCTCAACTTCCATGTCAAGTGAGCTCACTAAATCACTGAAAGTGTTGATTCCATAAGCCCAATGTCTACATGCTAATATTATTTTCAATCTACAGGTTGGAAAATGTTATCTCAACAGAGTATTTTATTGCAAAGATTTTTGAAGTTTCTGATATATACAGTAACAATACCACTTTCCTTCACCTGAGATTATTATGATATTTCAATGAGTTATGTCCTATATTTTTAAATGTTTTTCTTCCAAAGTCTTAACGCTTATTACTCAGAATTCATGATTGTTCATGCTATGACTTTGTTTAAGTATTAAGTTATGGCCAAATGAGTTTTAGGTCCTACCTTTGAAAGGTTTTCTTCAATATCTTAATTCTTATTACTCAGAATCCATGAATGTTCATGCTTTGACTTCCTTTAAGTATTGAGCTATGGTGAATCTCTTTTAATATTTTCCTTTCAATACCTTGATGTCTCATTACTCAGAATTCATGTATCACATGCTCTGACTTCTTTTGAACCTCAAGTTATTGGGATTTTCCTAAATGTGTTACTCTTTCATTGAAGTATATACAAGCCTCAACTTCCATAAGGAAAGCCTTTGTTATTGAGAGCCCTATCACTGACTCCATAGCCCAATGGTATTATTAGCCTTGATCTTTTCAACCTGCAAACATTCAAAACCAATACATAAATCATAGAGTTAGCCATCTATATTTATTATTATCTAAATCATAAAACCCCCTTGAGAGAGCCCTCTCAGACTGAAGAGGCTAAGATTCAGTCAAAAGCTGGTTTGAAACAGTTACACTAAAGTTGTCTGATCAACAGCCAGTCAGGTACAATTTTGGTGATAACACTGGGAAAAATCAGTTTAGGCTTTATCTTGATCTATGTTCGTCCATTCTGAGAGTACCAATAGTCAATTTCAACTATCTTAGACATTTCAGACTCATTGGTGAGGGTTTCAGAGCCATCAGAGTACTTTTGGCAGGTTTTTTATTTAGAGAAGTTCAAGGGGCCACCAAGGCCACCATGGGCCAACAACAGTTTGAGGCCTAGCCAGGGCATCTAGAGGCCTTATTCATGAATCCAATAGTCAATTTTAGATGTTTCAGACATCCTAGAACTAATGGTGTGGTATTTAGAGCTCATAGAGGACTTTTGAAGGCTGATATGCTTCAGTTAAGTTCCAGGGGCCACTAGGGCCAGCAAGTGCCAACAAGAGAATGAGGCCTATCCAGAGCAACCAGTATCCATTCTCAGCAAAAAAATAGTCATTTTTTACTGTAATGAGCATTATGAATCCATTGGAGGGATTTTCAGTAGCTTTTGATGACTTTTGAAAGTCTATATGCTTCAGAGAAGTTTTTAGTGACCCTAGAGCTAGGGGGTGCCACCAGGTGTTGGAGGCGAAACCGAAGCGACCAGAGGCCAATTTTTGCAAGTGAATAGTATATTCTGAATATTTTGGAAATTTTGAATCCAATGAAATTATTTTCACATCTATTTGAAGAATTTTGAAGGTCAAATAGCCACAGGTTAGTTTTGGGAAGCCTAGGGTCATAAGTGGATGGAGCCCTAGATTGGGGAGCTAGTGCTCATTTTCAGAAAATAATCAGTCCATTTTGGAGGTCTGATATGTGATGGAGATATTAGGTGAGGTTTCAAGGACAGAAAAGGATTTATGAGGGAGTTAATACCATAGAGAAGCTCAGGGTAGCTGAAGATCACCTACTCAAGGAGACCAGTCTAAGGGGACCTAGTTCTGTTTTCAAAGTGATGACATCCATGATAGTGGTATGATGGTATTCTAAACCCATTGGTTCATTTCAGTTAACCATTGGAGTTGATTTTGTAACTTGTAAAAGAATTTTTCCATAATCCCAAAGAGCCAAGTCAAGATGACAAGAGCTCAAGAAGACGTAGCCCACGATATTCGGGTGAAATCCTATATTAAATTTTCTGTTATGTGTTGATGTTTATTTTTTCCATTATATGTTTGTTGCATATTTTTAATATCAGAAAAAAAAAAATGGTCTTAAAGCACTTAAACAATAAAAAAAATTACACCTGTTTCAAGTATAAAATTCTGCAAAAGTCAAGTATAAGCTAGATATTTTATTTGCTTAACTGAGTGGGAGGTTCTTGAAAAGAATAACAAGTTATAAAACCCATTTTCATATCACTCACTCATTTCAAGAGAGATAAATTTCCTTCTCCAACATGAGGAAATAGAGGACGAGTTAGTCTCTTATTTCTAAGATATACTGTCAGAGCCAAATTTATATCGAGGGGAAATAATTGATAGGATCACCTCATTCATCCCTATAATTATAGATGTCAAGCATAACTTAGCTCTAATGAGAAATATATCATTTTCAGAGGTCGAGGAAGTAAAACAAATATTCCAAGTAAAAAAACCTCATATCCAAATGGATTCACTATTGACTTCTTCAAAGAATGATTGCACTTTCTAGGTAATGAAATCCATGCACTAGTAGAAGAGTCAAGGAGGAAACAACATGCATGTTCCATACTTAATGCTAAATTTTTACATTAATCCCCAAGGATGAATATCCAATGATCCTCGTGGATTTCATCCCATAAAACTATATAACATGATATACAAAGTCATTTCTTCAATCATAGTAAAAACACTCAAGTCGTTGTTGAAACATATCATTGCCTTGAAGAAAATAGGGCTTGTGGAGGGAAGTTACATTCTAGATGACATTTCCACAGCCAATGAATTGATTTACTCTCCCAGGAAAGCCAAGCAACCATGTAATGGACCTCCTCTAATACATATAAAAATATTTAGGCTAACTATTTAGAGTAAGTATTTTACTACTAATTTTTGGGCCAGAATTGTAATCTACAGATAAATTATGCTTCCCTAGACATGTGTTAGTCTATAAAAACAGGTGAAAGACTACACTACCATTTCTCCTAACTCAGAACAGATACACAGAGAGGATTAGATTCTTACTTGTTTTATTCGCTTCCAAATGGGTCCTTTTTGTCGCTTCCACTACAGCTTCAAATTCAAGCAGTTTGTTGGCTGAATGCTTCCTGCAAGAAAGAACACTGAAACAATAGAAGATGCAATAATATAGATATCTATTCAAGCTAGTTAGCTAAATCAGTTAAGCATAAACTACATTCATCAACCAAGATCTTACAATATGGAAAATCAAAGTAGACATAGATGCATGTAGGGAAAAACAAGAAGTACTCTTTATTAATGATAGAAGGAGAGGTTACAACCTAGTGACTGATTTGGAGTGACCTTCCAGAATAGTTTCCAAGTCTCATCACAGCATAAATCTCTCCAGTAGCAGCTCCACAAATCAAACTCTCAATTGAAAATTCTCCAGCATTTCTCTACTCAAATTCTTCCTTCTCAAACACTTAGATCTGTGTTCAATTTATAGATGAACTGTAGGTTGTTTTGCAATCAATAGCTTTCCAAAAATAGGGAAGACATGTTTCCATTCATGTAGATGTCAAATGGACACTTGGATCTGAAGCATGACAAATTTGAACTCTTCTAGAAGGCACTAGCAAAGTGGAGATTTCGGAACAATGAGAATTTCGCTCCCAATGTGACCAACGCACCTTTGAATGTCGGGAAGTGCTTTGAAGAGAAACCTTGCATGGGGATACCTGCATATGCAATGCACTTAGGCCCCTTAGAGCCTGCATTGGTGAGCTTTCATATGATAAATAATAAGCTTCAAACCATGGAAACCTTTGCTTGATGTAAGTCTTGTTTGATTTGTCTTGTTTGATAGGGAATGATAGAACCTTAATCATTGGTCCTGGAGATGATTCCCAGTTAACCAGGTCATTGGGAATGGTGCCCAAATTGACCTATAATAATTGTCCCCTAAAGCATGAGATCCAACTAATAAGAACATTTGGTTGAGATGCTTTACGCTGTGATGAGCCTGGAAACAAAGCGGAATGGTCACCTGCATCAATCTTACAATACATTACATCATGATGTATCCTCTATTGATCATAATTGCTGAGGGTAGGAATTCCCATAGTCAACACATAAAACAATCTAATAACATGTACATAATTTAGAAAGTCGTCTACATTGGAATGTTGCCCAGATGCAGACACAACTACAGATATAGACCCATGTTTGGATGAAAATCTGTATGTAAGGTCACCGTAGAGATGATGTGTACAAAAATCCTGAAATCATAGCCCAGATGGCTGAAACTAGATCCGAGGTCTTCTTATCTCATTCACTCGATCATTCGGGTACAAGTCTAGCCATGCGAATATATGATTTGTCGTCGAACATGGAAAGACATCATTTTATTATTAGCCAATGATGTGAGCTATTAACAAACGTGAGAGAACCACCATTAATGTCAATGGCCCTCAAGGTACTGCAGTACATTTCGTAAGGCGTGAATAGATGATTTGATGTCGACAGACAAACAAAATCTTTCGGTCAAAAGTTCGGAAACGAGGATCTTGTCGATGCTGTAACAAACCTCATGGTACTGGAATCTGATGTTTCTAAGTGGACTTCCTGGATATTGATTTGTTGTTGACAGGAAGTCACCTTATTGCAAAACTGGAGTTACTAATTTCGGAGACAAGGGTATGACTTGATATAGCAATTTTCAGGGATGACGGTCATGAAAATGAAGGTTTACGAGTATTGAAGATGGATGAGTTTTTAATCACTGGATGAATTCTCTTGAACATATCGGCGACACTGTAATGAGTTGGCAGCATTGACCCAAAACCGAAGTTAAGGTATGATGAACCATAGGTGTGAATGAACTATCAAGATGATTACCCAACCCAAACAGTCATGGACATGGAGTGAAAGAAGTGTCATGTTGAAGAGCGACTTGCTACCAAAAAGAAACTTTACTTGCTTTTCCCAAATTTTCCCCAGTCATTTGTCGACCAGTACCTCTTTATTTTTTAACAAGCTTGAGGAGGATAACATTTTCTTGATCTATAATTCAACCCTTCGAGAGAATAAAGTATCGCTATTTAATAATTTAACGAGTCTAGCGATGAATGAAACTCGATTCTTGCCATGATTGACAAGCCCATCGATATTTTATGTTTTAACGAGCTTAACGATAGTGATAGCCCAATCTTTTTTCATAATTAGAGAGTCTGAAAAAGAGGACGAAAGAGAACTCCAAAAGTACTTTTTCATAAATTTGTCTCTCAGATCCGAAAAAGTGTAAAATAATATTTGAAAGAACCTCTTTGGTCATGTTTAACCAAGGTATTCCTTTTTCATAAATAATCCATCTCAGTCCGAAAAAGGGTTAAACTTATACTGAGTAGATATCAATTCATTTACTTTACCGAGCTCGAAATGACAAGTGCTCGGAAATCTTTTCACATTATAGAAGTATGAAAAGAGCTGAAAGAAGACTCCAGGGGTTCCTTTTTCATTGTTATCGAAGCTCGAAAAAGAGATAAAAGTGCGCTTCAAATCCTTTTTCGTTTTTATCAAAGCTCGAAAAATAAGGAGAAAAAGCATGCTTTGTGGTCAAGTCTTTATTTGAAATAAATCTGCACAACTAACCTGTTTGTCAGTTGTATATCCTGTTCATAACAACATCAAATGGATTAAAAGTACCTGTTTCATGATAAAAAATAATAAAACTATAGTCATAGCAATAAATTTAACTTGCAATCAATTAAATGACTATATAAAGTAGTTTCACTATTCATTTTTACCATTCCATAGTTACCATTTGCATTTTGGAGCTCTGAACCTGATTTTTCCCTCGAACTTCAGTCATTGATTACGGTTTTTTCTGTGGTTAGATTTCATCGCCATTTGATCCAATAGCCTTCAACTGGTCTGAAGCTATTCTATCTCAGATAAAGGGACAACTGAATAAAGAAAAGGGAGGAAGGAAGAAAAATTTCAGTTATGGTTCCATCCTTATCTCCTTCGCTTTGGAACGGATTCCACTGATGTAGTCACAACATGTAACATTAGATATATCTAGTCCTAGAGATCCTCGAATGCAGAGATGGGTAGAACTCATGGGTCAGCATTCAGGCCAATCGTCTGTTGTGTTCTCGACTGCATTCTTCGCTTGGTTGTAGCGACAGGTTGTTGCCATTGATGAGTATGCATACGCAGGTGTTGACTTCTGAGGAGATCCAGATTTAGTTTTACCAGAAGGCGTTCAGTGGGGTGCAATAGGTAAGAATGATTTGACCATGTTTTTTTATTTTTATAAGGTTTATACAATGTTTTTGTGTTTTTATTTCTTTCCAAGACTAAAATAAATGTTTAATGTAATGCAGATATTGGTCATGTTCAACCAGTAGAGGAACCAGAGCATGAGGCATATGCGCCAAAAGAGAGGGCTGTCGGGAGAGAAATCCTTCAGGACCTTGATATGGCTGAGACTCTTGCTGAGCTCCAACAACACATATAGGGGTTGACCTTCAGGATTTAGGATTGTTGGATCAAATATCTTCCCATGCGACTGCAGTGACACACAATTGGGGTTACTAGCCATTGGATGCGGTTTCTTTGTAGGATTGCTACATTTATAGCGCGCTATCATGAGCACCACTAGTTTACTTATGAATTTTTTCATACATTTTGAGGTCAGATGAACAATGTGTCTTGGGCACAAATTTTGTAAAAAACCTATAACTATTTATCTATATGTTTTCAGAGTTTTTCCTATGTTTAATGTGTAATCCTATTCAATGATGTGAATGTTTTATTTACCTATGTCGCAAATGTCTATCTAAAACTTGATTGGCTAATGAATCAGTTAAAGTGTTCAGATTTCTAGAAATGTGTTGATATTGAATGAAATCAAAATGTCTCTCCAAAAGTCGAACTCTTAGGAACAATCTAAGAATTTTTGGATTTCTAATAGAATAAATACTAGTAAGTTGTAGTACCACAAGTTGTGAGTCTAACCTTATGATTATGCGGTTAATACCAAATGGAATGGCATCATAGAGAATTTCGATCAATGCGCTATACTCAGCAATATTGTTCGTCGATCTACCAATACAAATCCCTTGAAAACTCACTAACTCGTTGTTCGGAGAGAAAATGGCCCACGCTGCAAAGGATAGATTCTACGTACTACAACTATCACCATCATCATATCCAACAAATGGTTTTGAAGATTCAGACATCTGCTATAAAATGTAAAGCGGATTACTAACGTCAAGAAAACTCTAAAAAATAAATTAAGATAGTGAACGCAAATCAACAGCATATAAAAAATATAATACAAAAAATTACTACGCTCATGATTAAGCATAGTAACGTTTCAAATACAACCCATTTCTAGGCTGTGCCAATGGAATTCCATCGTAATCAACTAACTCGTAGGCACCCTTAGCAAAAGCTCTTTTGAAAATATAGGGGCCATGCCATAATGGCTCGAATTTCCGTGTACCTATTACATCAACTTCTTGGTTGTAAAGAAGGACCAAGTCGCCCTCTGAGTAGATGCGAGGCTGGACATTTTTGTCGTATTGCACCTTTATACGTCTCTTATGTGCCTTGTTGGTCAATTGGGATTCACAACGCGTTTTATCTAGATGGATGAGGTTAAGGAGACGCGCTTCGTCTTCTGAGGTGTCAGGTAACAAGTCTATCCCGAGTTTTAACGATGATATTTCGCATTGGATTGGTAAGATAGCTTCCAGACCATACACCAATTGAAAAGGAGTAAATCCGGTTGTGTTTCTCACTGAGGTTTGATACGCCCACAAGGCAGAGTACAGGATCAAGTGCTAGTTCCTTTTACGGACTCCTATCATTCATTGAAGCATTCGTTTAAGAATTTTATTAATACTCTCAACTTGTCCATTTGATTGTGGATAATAAGGAGTAGAATTATCATGAGACAATACTAACTTGGCTGTCAATTCAGACATCATATGGTTGCGAAAATGCTTCCCATGATCCATAAGTATAGCCTGTGGGACCCAAATCTGTGTAATAACGTGATTGAAGAAAAACAATACAGCTATTTGTCCTGTGTTGTTTAATGTAGGCATCGCTTCGGCCCATTTGGTAAAATAGTTGACTGCGAAAATAATATAACCATGCCCCCCGGATGAAGGAGGGTTACAGGTCATGAAGTCAATACCCCATTTTGTAAATGGTCCAGCAGAGACAACAGGATCATTGGTGCTGGCGGTTTGCGGATTTTACGGTCATAAATCTGGTATGCATGACAACTTCTGACTGCGAGGATACAATCTCAAAAAATAGTAGGCCAAAAGTAACTGGTGCGGAGTATCTTTTGTGTGGTAGCATAACCAGATAAATTTCCACCACAAGCCCTAGCATGGCAATCATTTAACATGTTTTCAGCCTCCTCATGAGTGAGGCACCTCCTTAAAATGGTATCGACACCACGACAATAAAGTGTATCACCGACGATCAGATAATCTTTGGCTTGGTATCAAATACGTCGCTGATCAAGCGAGAGTTATTAGGTCAAAAATTTTGGATTTGGAGATAAATGATGAAATCTCCATACCAGGGATCAGATGATCCGATCATAAACAGAGACTCGTCTAGAATAGATGGTTCCAACGTAGTTGCATTACTATCAGAGGGAAGGTCACAGAGAAGCTCAGCCAAAACTAAAGACTTCTTTGACTTGGATTTGATGAATTCCAAATCAAATTCCTGCAAAATGACGATCCATTTTTAATATCCCCCCCCTAGCAATTGATGTGATAAGATGTAAGTCATGGGGTTGCAATTCGAAACTATTGTTGTTTTTCGGAGCAGGATATAATGGAAAAATATTTTGACCGCTTGAACAACTACCAAGCCAAGCTTTTCAACGTACGAGTACTTAAATTCCATATCATTGAGATTATGAATCAAATAATAGATCAGATGTTCAATTCCATATTCTACTTGGACCAAAACCATAGCAATGGTCATTTCAGCCGCAACGATATATAGGAAATAATCATTTTGATAATTTGGAGGATACATTAATGATGTTCAGACAAGATGGTACTTGACAGCATCAAAAGAAGCTTGCACAACTTGGTCCCATTGGAAGGGAACCCCCTTTTTCAATAATCAAGTAAATCCTTTAGCCATTTTGGCGTAGTTTGGAATGAACCTTCTCAGGAAGTTAGCCTTTCCTTGAAGTTTTTGTATCTAAAATAAGTTTGATGGTGCAGGCAAATCTAGAATGGCCTATACCTTCAATGGGTCTATTCGAATTCCTTCTTTTGAAACTAAGAATCTGAGCAATCGACTAGAACCAACACAAAACACACACTTGTGTGGATTTAGGCGTATCTTGTAGTGTCGGCAGCGTAAGAAAATGGCTCTCAAATGCATCGGGTGATCAGTCTGATTTTGTGAATGCGCTGGTAAATCATCTAGATATGGTTGAACAATGTGCTTGATGTCGTTGAAAGCATAATCCATTACTCTTTGAAAAGTTGCCCCAACGTTCTTTAGACCAAACGGGAGTTTACTATATGCGAATGTGCCCCAGGCATAGATGAATAATGTCTTATGTTGGTCATCTGGGCGGATATTGATTTTATTGTAGCCGGAAAATCCATCCATGAACGAAAAAATTTCGCATCCAGCACAGTCGTCAATAATCTAGTCAATAAAGGGAGTAGGATAGTTATCATGCATTCCAGATTTATGACCGTAAAATCTGCAAACCACCAGAGCAAATGCATCCTGTTGTCTCTGTTGGACCATTTAAAAAATGGAGTATTGACTTCATGACCTGTAACCCTCCTTCGTCCAAGGGGCATGGTTATACTATTGTCGCGGTCAACTATTTTACCAAATGGGCCAAAGCAATGCCTTCATTCAACAACACAGGACAAACAGCTGCATTGTTTTTCTTCAATCACGTTATTGCATGGTTTGGGGTCCCACGGGCTATAGTTACAAATCATGGGAAGAATTTTTGCAACCATATGATGTTTGAATTTACATCCAAGTTAGGATTGTCTCATGATAATTCTACTCCTTATTATCCACAATTAAATGGACAAGTTGAGCCAGTTTGTTGGGCCAAAATTGTAATCTACGGATAAATTACGATTCCCTAGACATGTGTTAGTCTAGAAAAAAAGGTGAAAGACTATACTACCACTTCTCCTAACTCAAAACATATACACAGAGAGTATTGGATGCTTACTTGTTTCAGTCGCTTCCAAATGGGTCCTTTCTGTCGCTTCCACTACAGCTTCAAATTCAAGCAGTTTGTTGGCTGAATGCTTCCTGCAAGAAAGAACACTGAAACAACAGAATATGCAATAATTTAGATATCTATTCAAGATAGTTAGCTAAATAAGTTAAGCATAAACTACATTCATCAACCAAGATCTTACAATATAGAAAATCAAAGTAGACATAGATGCATGTAGGGAAAAACAAGAAGTACTATTTATTAATGATAGAAGGATAGGTTACAACCTAGTGACTGATTTGGAGTGACCTTCCAGCATAGTTTTCAAGTCTCATCACAGCATAAATCTCTCCAGCAGAAGCTCCAAAAATCAAACTCTCAATTGAAAATTCTCCAGCATTTCTCTACTCAAATTCTTCCTTCTCAAACACTTAGATCTGTGTTCAATTTATAGATGAACTGTAGGTTGTTTTGCAATCAATAGCTTTCAAAAAATAGGTAAGACATGTTTCTATTCATGTAGATTTCAAATGGACACTTGGATCCGAAGCTTGACACATGTGAACTCTTCTAGAAGGCACTGGCCAAGTGGAGATTCCGGAACAATGAGAATTTCGCTCCCAATGTGACCAACACACCTTTGAATGTCGGGAAGTTCTTTGCAGAGAAGCCTTGCATGGGGCTACCTGCATATGCAAGCACGTAGGCCCCTTAGAGCCTGCGTGTGTGAGCTTTCATATGCTAAATAATAAGCTTCAAACCATGGAAACCTTTGCTTGATGAAAGTCTTGTTTGATTTGTCTTGTTTTCTGTCTTAGCGCATATAGGAACTGAGATGATAGGGAATGATAGACCCTTGATCATCGGTCCTGGAGATGATGCCCAGTTAACCAGGTCATTGGGAATGGTGCCCAAATTGACCTATAACACTAATACTCTCTTCTACTTATGTATCATACTTTAACAATTATACGATTTCACATTTACAATGAATAGGTGTAAAAGACCCATGTTACTATTTGTCATTCAAGCAGAAGATATTTTATTCTAATACCTTGTTTTGTTTCCAATATTTACCTTTCTTCCCCATTTACATTATCAATATCAAGATATACATTAGGGGAATTTTGAGGTCTAAAATGGGCACTCAGAATATCAAATGACATTCAAACAATAATAATCATGGTTATTCAGTTCTGCTGCTGCTTTTTGTATCACATGTAAACACTGTTCTAAAATCTCAGTTCCATTTCTGCATAAGTAAGAATGACAAAATTCTCATTGATGTGTTCTCAAAATATGAGAATGTTTTGAAGAAAAAATCATGTTCATTGATATGAATCTTACAACAAAATGTCAGGGACACTGCTATAACACCTTAGTTTGTTAGCAGAAGTGTTTGATATCTTCGTGAACAGGTTAGTTGAGAAGCAAAGAAAAGAGTGCAAAAAACCGGATCTGGCAAAACGGGAAAGACATTAAGCAGAAAAAATAAGGGTTTTCTCCATATACCAATAGACAAGACAAGAACAATTTTTGAAAGAATTTTTATATTAATTGGGCACCTGGGAGGAAAACAAGAAGGCGTATCCAATTCTCCTCGGTGGGATGGGTTCTTGGAAGTCCTCAGCACTTCAGATCTAAGATTTCTCTCTCTTGTTGGTGTAGAAAACCCAATGCAAAGAATAGAGCTCAATGGGAGCTCACACAGCAAATGATGGAAAAATGGGACCAAGTGTATAGATCCAGAGTGATCTAATAGGCAACAAAGGTGAAGAATGGTAGGAAAAACCCTCCTATTTATAACAAAATATTGGGTCATTCTAGATCTTGGTGCATGATTAAAATAATGTTAACCAAATCTAGATCCACCTTTTATGGAATATTTTATTATATTTGTTGGAGGGAAAAAGTATTTGACTTGGGTCAAATTCCTTTATTTGTCAAAAATAAATAAATAAATGATTTATTTATCTTTTTAAGGAAGCGGTTAGAAGATAATCAAATAAATAATGATTTATTTAATTATTTGTGGGTGATTTGGTCATATTTAACAAGGAATATTATCTAAATAAGATTTAAATAATTATTCCTAGAAAATAATAAGATAAATAAGGTTTATCTAATTAATTTCTTTGTTTTTGGGTTAAACATGACTGGGAATAATAATTAAATTATGGTTTAATTAATTATTCCATGAGGAAAATCAAACAAATATAGGTTTATTTAATATTTCCTTTTGGGGTTTCCTGTTTGGACCATAAACAACCTAATAAATGTGGTTTATTAAGTTATTTAACATAGTGAAGGCAATTTTACTTAGGGTAAAATTGGTCTTACATGTTGTACTTGGGTCCATCTAATGATAATAGGTTAGATGACCAAAAAATGGTGTAACAGATTGCCCCCCAGCGTGCGAGTGTCAGGAGCAAATCGTATGACCGAAGTACGTTGTAAGAACTCAATCACCAGACACCAAAAGGGAAGTCAGAGAGAGAAATGCAAGGTAGATAGTGTGCTGAAGAACTAGACCCTGAGGAGACGAGACTTGCAGGTGCAACAAGTCTCATTTTATGAGAGGGTACCTGTGCTGAAGGCGGCAGGGGAGGCATACCTATGCCCGCCGAGACAAAGTACAAAATAATAGTGTGTCCAGTAAACGAGGGACCGAACCATAAAGTACAGCCGGCAT
This sequence comes from Pinus albicaulis, assembly GCA_034641835.2. NCBI lineage: Eukaryota > Viridiplantae > Streptophyta > Pinopsida > Pinales > Pinaceae > Pinus > Pinus albicaulis. The sequence continues at coordinate 1,492,367,820 of CM076580.1, forward strand.
AATCATGAGCCAGATAAAGATACAATGAGGAATCCCACATACATGTTGTGCCTGGGATAACAGCCAAGACTGATACAATAATATCTGAGTACATGAGATACAAATACAACCCAAATGCCCCCTGTAAATGGGGAAGGGCTCACAAAATCTGACTGATACATGCAAATCAAAGAGGCGCCGCAAGTGGCTAAGGCCAACATCATCAAATATCTGGAGCTGCATCGAAGGCTGCAAGGAGGAGGTCATCCGGGCATGTGGGGGGCTACCTGCAGGGCCACCCCCTCATGAGGGTTGAGACATCTCACACACACCCGAGAATCATCAAGAGCCGCTGCTGTATCACTGAACCATCAAGTATACGGATCTCGGTCATGCTGAAAGGAGCTGGAGTGGAGAAACAATCAAGTCAAAGGGAAATGAGAGATCCCTTTGCCTGATCCGAGGCACTGAACAAGAGTGGAAGCCGGAACCAAGGTACACCGCCCTCTAGACCTGGCTTCTGGAATGAATGAGCTGATGTCGACAGAAGGAGGTCCGCCATAGGTGAGGCAATGAGATATCCTCAACTAAGGCACGAGAGAAAATAGTAGAGCAACGGACAGACTGACACTAATGATGATAGTGAAATGGAAAGGACTGAGTAGCGAATGGACGACTTCCCTTGTTAGAGCATAAAGGGCATGAATGACATGGCAGCGACTGACACAATATCATAAGGGATAGGGGATAGTGGGACTGAAGGCCATAATGTGCGACACAAGAGAGAAACCAAGCAATGAATGGTGGAGGGCTATAGCGGGGTACAAAGGGACTCGGGATAGACTCCATGAATGCGATGATGACTCAACTTGGATGCTCTAAACAAGGGCGACTTGATGGTGCTACCACACATTAAAGGCCCAATGGGGGACCATGAAAACATGAGTACAAGATGGTAACTCATGACGAAAATCGACACGAACAAAGACAAGTAAGGAGGCAAAATGGTGCCCCAAGTACAGGTGTCGTAAGTGAGGAAATTCGATTTTAGGGAGAGGTGAAGTGACCCTTCTTGGACAAAATGTGTCCTGGTGAAGTATCAAATCACAAAAAAATAACAGATACCCATTTTAGGGCTCGGTGAGAGCTTTCCAACGGTGCAGACGGTTTGTCAAATGGGGCTACGGTATGGTCACAGCAGTCGAAAGAAGAAACAGGGGTTCTCTTTTAATAAGGCAGTTTTCCCTCCAAATTCACTCATTTTGCTATTGTTGCTGTTGTGAATGTAGAGAGGAGAGAAGGCCCTAAATCTTGCGGCGAGCATAGCGGAAAAACCGACCGTTGGAATCGAGATCCGTCAGTTGCAGGTAAGAGGCCTAACCTTACTCTTTCATTTTGATGGATTGAAAGTTCAATTTAGGGGCTGGGACTCCTAAATGCATCTCCTTCATCTCTACTGGTCGCACTTTTTCGGCCAAAAAGTGCGACCTGTCCCAGAATTGGGCAGAAAACTGCGACCTGGGAGATGAAGGGGTTTTAGTGTTGTTTTATGGCTGAGAGTTGGGTTTTTGTGTTTGGTTATGGTATTCCCGATCTGTATGCTGACAAAGATGATGTTTTTGTGCAGGTATGGCAGATTTACGTGTTAACTGGAGAGAGAGGTACCTGGGTACATTACGGGCAGAGATTCAGGTGGATCAGGGTGTCCGTCGTGTGTTGGCCAGGTTTGGGGTTCTAAAGTTTTTAGAGAACCCTTTGATGAGAGCGGGAGAGCCTTTGTTGGCCCGGATTATCAGTTACTGGGATCCAGAGCATGAGGTCTTTGTAGTGCAGGGGCACAGGATTGAACTGACAGTCCAGGATGTGTATTTCCTGACGGGTCTCCCGCCACTGGGGATGGTGGGAAACACGCAGCCAGTATTACCGCGGGGGCGGCATATCATGGAGTTTGTGGAGCGACATTGTCGATCGGGTCTCCAAGTCAAGGGGACTCGGATACCGATCGGGGACCTAGAGAGATTAGAGACCCGTGCAGTGGCCGTAGCAGTGCTGCGTATCCTGGGCAACCAGGCGCTCCATCACATCACTGGGGGGGCAGATGATGATTGTGAAGAGTGTGTTGAGTGGGACCTACTATGGGTGGGCCCAAATGATGCTGGTGTCGCTAAAGCGACAGTTGTCGCTCTGCAAGCGGCAAGTGAACCACGATTGCTCGTATGGGACTTTATTCTGCGCTTTCTTCTTTGAGAAGATCCCGACCTTGTGGCCTCGTATACAGCTCCCAGATGGGGGCCCGAGAGAGCCCAGGATGCGCTGGTGGGGGCGGCTACTGTGCAGAGGAGGAGGAGGGGCGGTCGAGCGAGTGTTTCAACCTAAGTTCTTTGCCCATTGGGATCAGATGCCGTTATACATAGACAACTATCCCTATAGTGGGATGAGTTATTGTGGGGATCCAGACCTACCACTTCCGCCTGGTCGAGTATGGGGGCCCGATGGTAAGTGATAAGTAACTATTCTTGTATGGGCATGTTAAAGTTATTGAATAGTAGATATGGTACTGATTCATGTACTTTTGGTATGCAGATATAGCTCCGGTAAAACTGGCCGGATATATGGGACGCCCGGCAGCCTCTGGAGCTGCAGGGCTGAGTGGGTCGAGAGAAGCGCGTAATGAGGATGCGGCCGCCCTCCTGGAGGACATCCGCCGTAGATGCGAGACGTTGCTGACCGGAGTTTCAGAGCGCGGGTGGCAAGACTTAGACGACCAGTACGTGGAGGCATGCATTGGTCTTCCCTCGGAATGGCGAGGTGTCATGCGGCGCATGGCGATGGCCGGTCAAGGCATACGTGATCTACGGGCTGCAGGGGCAGAGCCATTGGCTCGGGATCCGCCAGATAGTGAGTAGGTGTGGGGCATGTGGTGCCCTCTAGTGTGTATGTAGGGGCAGGTGGTGCCCCCAGTTTTGAGTTTTTTGTAACATGCTATGGGCATGTCATATGTATCAGAGTAGATGGACTCTAAACACATGTTTTACGACACATATTATGGATATGCATCATTTTTATTGATTATGAATGTTATTGTCTTGTATGAAATGCATGTGATAAATGCCAATCTAGAACATGGTTTGCAATACTATCTACATAGTGATTTTTTTCTCGAGGTACATGGTTGAAAGTTATGGTTTCAAATTCACGTATCAAGAGTTTCACTCGTAAATATCGTCTAAACAACACATGATTATGCACACGATAGACACCATTTAGTTGCATGACAAGAAGTAGGGAATCTAAACGAACATGCAGATGGAGGATGCGATGAGAGAGGGCATCGACTAAGAGACCACGCACTGCATCATATTCAGCCTGATTATTGGTGGCAGGACCAATGCATACCCCGTTGGAGAGAACAAGGGCATGCAAGGGGGTGAAAATGGCCCAACCTGCCGAGGCTAGATTCCGGGAGTAACGACTTGCACCATCGGCGTAACCGATAAAGGGTGTGGATGGGGGGTCTTGCGGAATGGTGTTACAAGACAACAAATGAGGGGAGGAGAGGCAATGACGGCAGCGTGAGTGTACAGAAGACATCGAGCGGCAACTGCGGGAGGGAGTGTAAGGAGCAGGATGACTATGACTCATATACAAACTAGAGGGTGGTATATGAGGGCTATCGGAAGTATGGCGAGGACTCGGGCTGCGGAGGTCAACAGAGATACGGGTGGAGTGATCTCGTGTATGGGTAGAAAAGAGGGGGTCAGGCGAAACAACAGGGGAGGATGCAGGGGGACTGGGCTCCAAGTGTCTCGCAGAGGAGGATAGGTAAAGAATGGTCGTAGTAGACTCCGCCATCTGAACATCAGGGGGGGGAATGTCGATGGGAGCGGGGGGATCCTCAGGCTGGCCCAAAGCATACTGCGCGAGTATGGGAGAGGTGGATTGATTTTGTTCAACCTCATACTCTCGGACTACCTCTAAAGAGGCGCGGTAATGCGTCAGGTGAGGACAATGGTGGGAGTAATGGCCATGAACACCGCACAAAGCACAGGGTTTGTTGGTGCGGAGAGTCTTGGGGTTCTTGGTTACGGACGAAGAAGGAATGGAGGCTTCCGGGACCGTAGATTCGGGGAACGCGACTTTAACCATGGGCTGAATACGGGGAAAATCGGGACAAGCATGGGTGGCATGATTGGCGACATCACACAAGGCACAAGGCTTTGCGGGAGGAGGAGGGGCCGGGTCAGTCGTGGTGGTCTTGTCTTTGGGTGCCCCCTTGCGAGCTTTGCCTTTCTTCCCGGGAAGCCGTCACGACCGGAGAAGGGTCCTGTGGAGGTGCTGGGGGCACAGTGGCAACAGAGGAAGCGAGGGGGACCGGTTGAACCGGTGTCAAAGCCATGTAGGATTTGGGGTGACCAAGAGGGGTGGCGGCTGGGGGATCGAGGTACCAGACCGGTATACCCAAGGTCAGGTTAGGGAGAGAGAGGGTGGCCATGATGGGGACAGAATATACTCTGGGAGGGGGAGCTAGGAAAGGGATCTACCCAGCAGGGTAATGACCAGGAGGGACGACTTCGAGATGGTTAAGGCCAGGAGGAACCGATCCAAGAGGATAAAGGGGTTTAGGGATACCAGCTGTAGGGGGAGGGCCAGAAGGAGGAGGTCCGGCTGGCTGAGATGAATGGCTAGGAGCGGGTTGCGGAGGGTGAGGGGGAGGTTGCTGACTAGCCGAGGCAGGCCGCTTACGGGCAGCCTGGGACGATTGCATCATGCAAACATTCGATAAGCTGGGATCGGTGACAGGAGGAGGGGGAAGGTTAGGGAAAGTTCCAAGCAGGGAGGAATCTTTGTAAACGCCGGGGGAGACACTGGTCAAGGAATCGACGGTTTGCTTGTTGGCTACAGAAGAGATGGTTGTCTCAGATGAGGTCTGAGATTTTGGCTCATGATATGTCAACTGGTCAATGGTGACTATCTTTCCATTATGGGGGAAAGACATCTTGTGGAAAACTGCGGATGGGACAGCAGACATAGCATAGGTGTAGCTTCGCCCCAATAGAATGTTGTAGTCTAGCAGGGCGTCGATGAATTCGACGTCAACGCAAACAGTCTTACCGGCGAGGGTGATAGGAAAATTACGAAACAGGCCAATGGGCTAGGAGGCATGGCCGTCCCATGCTCGAAGGGTGATCGTGGAAGGGGCCAACTCAGGGGATCCGAGTTGCTTCCAAACCGAAGCGGACATCACGCAGGTGGATGCCCCCTCATCAATTATACACCGGGAAATGTTGGCGTTCCGAATTTTGATTGGGATTTGGAAGGCGACGGAAGGAGGGAGAGGAGGATGGTCTGATTGAGTGGCGTCAAAAACAATCATTTGGTCATCAGCAGGATCTACAGCGCCCACGGCAGATAGTAGAGCCTTCTTTTGGGAAGGGCACGACTGGAGGAGTTCCAGTGTGGAAATGGCAGCAGGAGATTGCGCCAAATCATCTACTATGCTATACGAATGAGCAGCTTGACCGGAAGCAGCGTTTCGACGTAAGGGTCCCTTAGGAATCTTGGTATGAACCTCAACTTTGGGTTGAGGGATATGTAAGGGGCCACTGGATGTCGAAAGAGGCTCTGTAGAACCTGAAGAAGGAGGCTCAGGGGCAGACTGAGCAGGAGGCTTGGGGTACTGGCGAGACCGAGTTTGAAGGTGAAGGTCGATGGTTGGGGATGGATCAGAGGTCATCATGAGGATCTGGTAATCGGAGGAACCAGAAATGGAGGGTGGAGTGGAGACCCACCCGTCAGGTGGTTGGGTAGCCACGAATCCTTGCTGAGGGAAAGGATCAGTAAACACAGCTGGTTGAGTAGTGGCCACATTAGGGGGAGCGTGAGGGGAGGCATGTTGTCCGCGCAATGTGGCTTGAGACTCCCACATCTGCCGCATCTGTGGTAAAAGGGGACAATCGTGGGTGTAATGACCGTAAACACCACAACACGAATAAGGCTTGTTGGTACGAAGAGGCCTGTCTGGCTTGGGCTGAGTGCACTGTTGCTGGTGAGCAGTGTTAGGGTCAAAACCTTGAGGATTGGGTCCACGAGTACCAGGGGCAGATTGATTTGGATTGCCTCTCCGCCTTCTTTGAGAAGAAGGGGGATTAGTCGCACCCTGCTGTGCAAATACTTGCCCTGAAGGGGGCTGTAGGTGTTGTTGCTGGGGTTGAGGAGGCAAGGGAGGTGGAAGCGCATATGTTGGAGGAGATGGCACACCAGGTGACAGATAAGGGTAATGGTTAGGTTGGGCAACATTGAGGTAAGTAGGAGGTTGGGCAAAAGGAGGAGGCATGCCGTATCCTAGGTACATGCTACCGGGAGGGGGAAGAGTGCTAGAGGTGCTGGCCCCTCCGTGAGGGAGACCGTAGCCCATAGGAGGTTGAGAATACGGATGGGAAAGGGCTCCAACGATACCGTTGGCAGAATGAGATGCCCCCAGGGCGTTAGCGCCACCGGGCCTGGGGAGGTCAGGAAGGACGGTATAAACATAACCAGACTGGGCATAGATCAGGTCATATTTCAAGGCTATTTGGAGGGCGGCTTCTTCGGTTTGAGGGAAATGGGAGGCGACATCTTTGCCGATGGGAGCTAGGAGAGAGCAAAGGAACCAGTCCATATAGATCCGATCTTCGAAGGGGGGAGCTCGACATAAGCTGCGTCTACGTCGCCATTCCTGAACATGGGTGGAAAGGCGGGTCGAAGATGTTTGCTTAAAGGAAGTCAAGAGCTCTGTACCAGTATCGTATCGGAGAGGGAGCTGGAAGTAAGATAAAAAGGCTTGGGCAATGGTCGCAAAAGGTGGTATGGGAGGAGGTGGCTTGGTCGACATACCATTTAGAAGCTTCACCGGTAAGCGTGCCTTGGAACAAACGAAGACGGATGGAGTCATCGGTAATGGAATTGGAGGAACACCACATGTGGAAAGATCAGACATGATTGGTTGGATCTTCTCCAGCAAGGCCTTCGAACTTAGGGATGTCGGAGGGGAGCTTACAGGTTGGCATAGCAGGCCAACCAACATCGTGGTGGATAGGGTCATTGATCAACTGATTGAAATCGGGGAGGCTGAGGCCTGCAATGTACGACAGCAAGGGTATGGCCGAGGTAGTTCCTGTGGTGGTTCCGCTAATAGTGGTTCCGGCATTAGGGCCTGGAGCACCGCTAACGTTAGGCCCTGGACCAGACATAGTGAAGGTGACAGGGGGAGAACCAGGAGGAGAGGGAGAACCCAATGAATCAGAAGAGGAGTCAGAGTGCGGACTTAGAGGAGGACTGGCTCGACGACGGCGGGATGGAGCAAGTCGATTGACCGGAAACTGAGGGTGAAGGCCAAGAAGTCTCTGGGAAGGCGCCTTGGGGGCGCAATGATGACGGGAAGAAGGAAACCGACAAGGGAAAAAAGGGATAGAATCAAGTGAGGTCAAGGGCAGAAAATGTGCAGTGAAAATTGATTTTAGAGTATTTGCTAGGCGGTGTTAACCATGCGCTTCTTCACTTAGGGTCAGTGTGTGGTGTGCGTTAATTTTAATTTTTAAAACCCTTTTCGTTTTGAGAGCAAGAAAAAAGTGTGCTGCGTAACTGAAAATAGATCTGCAGAGAACAGTATATAATGCTGAAATAACAGAAAATTAACAGCTACTATTGCATCTATCTAACCCAAGAAGGCGGGTCCCTCAAAACTAGTCTAAAAAAGGGGAAAAAATCTAGTCAAAACACACTGAAAAGAGGCCAATAGATCTAAGGTCAGGAGGGACAGGGATCTAAAGGATAAAGCTGCTGAAAAGAGGTGCAGATCACAGCCAAGAGACAGAGGCAAGGTGGCTGGAAAAGGGGAGGAAATCAGCAAAAAACAGAAAGGACAGGGAGGAGGTCCTAAAGATAGGTCCAAACAAAACGACAAGAGGTGATTTGAAAGGAAGAAAGGCTGATTTAAAGGGATCTGAGGAGGAGGTTTCAGATCAGAAAAAGGGAAGGCTGAAACTCTGAAAAAACTACTAAACAGCTAAAACTCTTCCACAAAAAGTGGAGGGTACTAAAGCCCTAAGGGGCTGGGTTCCCACTTAGATGAGTAAAAAGAGATGGAACCAGTCAAAGGCCGAGACAGAAAATGAAAACCCCATTTAAGTCAAGAAAAACCCAGAAAATTGCGTAAAACCACTAAAAAATTGCGGTGTCACAGCTTTGGACTAGTTTCGGGCAGCAGGGTCGCGTAAAAGAATGAAAGTGCGACTGAGGTCCAGTCGCAGCTTTTGGGCTGAAATGTGTGACCTCCCATTTCGCTGTCCTACGCATTTTCAGAAAAGTTGTCGTCTCAGTTGCGGCTGGTGTCGCTTACCTGCGCAATAGGGCCAGAAACACACGGAAGTTAGAAATTTTAATGTTTTAGGGTTTTATGTGAGAAAAACAACATAAAAATAGGGAAAATAAACAGCTGAAAAGAAACCCTAGGGTCTGAAGTAGCTGGATATGCAGGAATATGAAAAACGACAGTGGTCGTAATTTAAAACCCGTGTGGAGTCACCATTTGTTAGTATGAATCCTTTGTCGAAGTGTATGAAAAAGGACCACTTTAGCTACGCATAACTAATAGCCCTAACAACAAAAGTGGCTGCCAATATCTTCAGATCTGCTGTTAGTTGAACAAGAAAAGAGCCGCAAAAAACCAGATCTATGCATGGAAAGACATTAAGCAGTAAAAACAAGGGTTTGCTCCATATACCAATAGACAAGACAAGAACAATTTTTGAAAGAATTTTTGTATTAATTGGGCACCTGGGAGGAAAACAAGAAGGAGTATCCAATTCTCCTCAGTGGGATGGGTTCTTGGAAGTCCTCAGCACTTCAGATCTAAGATTTCTCTCTCTTGTTGGTGTAGAAAACCCAATGCAAAGAATAGAGCTCAATGGGAGCTCACACAGCAAATGATGGAAAAAATGTGACCAAGTGTATAGATCCAGAGTGATCTAATAGGCAACAAAAGGTGAAGAATGGTAGGAAAAACCCTCCTATTTATAACAAAATATTGGGTCATTCTAGATCTTTGTGCATGATTAAAATAACATTAACCAAATCTAGATCCACCTTTTATGGAATATTTTATTATATTTGTTGGAGGGAAAAAGTATTTGACTTGGGTCAAACCCCTTTATTTGTGAATAATAAATAAATAAATGATTTATTTATCATTTTAAGGAAGTGGTTGAAGGATAATCAAATAAATAATGATTTATTTAATTATTTATGGGTGATTTAGTCATATTTAACAAGGAATATTATTTAAATAAGATTTAAATATTTATTCCTAGAAAATAATAAGATAAATAAAGATTTATCTAATTAATTTCTTTGTTTTGGGTTAAATATGACCTGGAATAATAATTAAATTATTGTTTAATTAATTATTCCTTGAGGAAAATCAAACAAATATAGGTTTGTTTAATATTTCCTTTTGGGGTTTCCTGTTTAGACCATAAACAACCTAATAAATGTGTTTTATTAAGTTATTTTACATAGTGAAAGCAATTTTACTTAGGGTAAAATTGGTCTTACATGGTGTACTTGGTCCATCTAATGATAATAGGTTAGATGACCAAAAAATGGTGTAATGTATCTATTCTTCACACATGTGATTGGGATGGTCACATAGATAAGGTCTCATGGAGAGACACTTGAAGAAAGAAAGATTGTGGAGAAACTATTGAGGAGCCTACCCTTAAGGTTTGATGTTATTGTAACCACCATTGAAGATACAAAGGATCTCTCAAAGTTCACAGTAGATGAACTTCATGCATCACTAATGACTCATGAACAGAGATTGGGAAGATATGTAAACCCATCTTTGGAGCATGCCTTCAAGACCGATATGCCTTTTGGAAGAGGAAGAGGTCAAGGAAGAGGAAGAGGAAGAGGCAGAAGCCAAAATAGAGGAGGAAGAAACCGCCCTTCACATTCACATGGAAGGAGCAACAGTCAGAATCAAGCCACATCCAAAGAAGTAGCTAACAAGGTGGACACCAACATGCTCATGGACAAAGGTATGACAAATCCAATGTCCAATGTCATTATTGCAAGAAATATGGGAACTATGCCAATGAGTGTAGGAAAAAGAAAAATGACATGAATAATAGGCAGAATGCTAATGTAGCAAGAGAATAAAAGAACCCAAAGAATGTGTTGTTAACATGTAATGTAGCACAAGATAGGAAAGATGATGTATGGTTCTTATATTCAGGCTGCAGTAATCACATGACTGGAAACATAGAAATGTTTGCCAATCTTGATGAATAAGTTAAATCTGAAGTAACAACTAGAACTGATACTAAGATTTCTGTCAAGGGAAAAGGCAGAGTAAGTATCCATGCAAGAAATGCAGTGCAGAAATTTGTGCCAGATGTATACTATGTTCTTGGCTTGAAAGATAATCTTTTGAGCGTTGGGCAGCTCATTAACAAAGGTTATAATTTACTCTTCAAGAATAATGTGTGCACAATAATGGACATACCTCCAAGAAAGAAGATTATTGCTGAAGTGCAAATAACTAACAATATAATGTTTCCACTCAAGCTCAATACAAACTTGAAGGGAAAGAGAAAAGATGTAGCAACTGTAACTCAAGAGTTATTTCAAAAGGAAGTGAAAGATGAGAATTGGTTATGGCACTTGAGATTTGGACATCTCAATTTCGAAGGTCTAAATTTGATGCATAGAAAAGGAATGATAAGAGGACTACCATTGATTGAGAAACCAGACAGCCTATGTGACTGTTGTATCTCAGGAAAACAACACAGAGAAAACTTTCCATCAGGAAAGAGCATAAGGGCAAAACCACCCTTAGAAATTATCCATTCAGATTTATGTGGCTCGATGTAAACATCATCAGTATCGAGCTGCAATTACATGTTGACCTTCATTGATGATTTCACAAGGAAAGTATGGGTTTATTTCCTGAAATATAAAAGTGAAGTGTTTGAGAAATTTTGCCACTTTAAAGCTCTTGTAGAGAAACAGAGTGGGTAGCATATCAAAGTCTTAGGAACTGACAGAGGAGGTGAGTACATTTCAAAATAATTTATGCGTTTTTGCAGATAAAATGGCATACACAAACATTTTACCACAAGGTACACACCTCAACAAAATGGTGTTGCTGAAAGGAAGAATCGAACCATCATGGAAATGGTGAGAAGTATGCTAAAGGAAATACATTTTCCAAATGAGTATTGGGCAGAGGCTACAAATTGTGTGGTATATATTATTTTGAATAGATTCCCAACAAAAGCAGTGATGAACAGAATTCCAGAATAAGCTTGGGGTGACAGAAAACAAGGAGTCACCTACATGAAATTTTTTGGATGTCTGGCCTATGCACACATCCCAGATCAGTTGAGAAATAAGTTGGATAGTAAGGGGGAGAAGTACATCTTCCTTGGATACTGTGAAGAATCGAAGGGATATAGATTATATAACCCATCCACAATGAAATTTGTTATAAGCAGAGATGTGCAATTCATAGAGGAAGAATCATGGGATGGAAGCATTGAGAAAATAGAAAATTTCAAAAGATGTTTGTCTCATGATGAAGATGAGGAATATGTGGCTGAAAATAATAGCTCATCGGTAGCACCACCTCCACCAACACAAGGACAACAAGGGACACCTCAAGTAGGAGTAAGAAGACCCTTGAGAAGAAATGAGTGTGCTTCTCCAAACACACCACATGGAGCAGATTTGAGTGCTTCTTCAAGCACAACTACACCAAATGAAAGAGGAACAAGATTCATAAATTTAAATGAAATATATGAGAAAGAAGCAGCAAATGAAGGTACAGACTCCTTATTTTCTTTATATTGTCATTTTGATGATCCTATTCATTTTTAAAAAGCTATAAAAGATAAGAAATTGATAGAAGCCATGGATGAAGAAATAAATGCAATAGAGAAGAATAAAACATGGGAGTTGGTTGATCTCCCAGAAGGGAAAAAATTCATTGGAGTAAAATGGGTCTACAAGACCAAAAGCAATGTTGAAGGTAAGATTGAAAGGCAGAAAGCTAGACTTGTTGTCAAAGGATACAAGAAGAAACATGGAAGATATTATGAAGAAAATTTTGCACCAGTTGCAAGAATGGAAACAGTGAGAGAAGTGTTGTCTATAGCAACACAAAACAAATGGAAGGTTTACCAAATGGATTTAAAATCAACATTTTTAAATGGAGTTTTAATGGAAGAGGTTTATGTTGAACAACCTCTAGGCTATGAGAAAAAGGGCCAAGAGCACAAATTTTGCAGATTGAAGAAAGCTATTTATGGGCTAAAGCAAGCACCAAGAGCATGGTACAGTAGGATAGATTCCTATCTACTGGAGAATGGGTTTGAAAAATGTGAAGGAGAACCCACATTATACATCAAGGAGAAAGATGGTAAGATTTTGATTGTTGTTTTATATGTTGATGATGTAATATTCACAGGTAATGATGATTACCCCATTGAAAATTTTAAAACAGTCATGAAAGATGAATTTGAAATGACTGATATGGGATTGTTGAGATACTTCTTAGGAATAGAAGTAGAGAAAAATGAAAATGGAATTTTTATCTCTCAAGAAAAGTATGTTAATGAAGTTTTGGAAAGATTTGATATGCAGGATTGCAAGGCAGCAATTACTCCCATAGTAATGGGATTGAAACTCAGCAAAGATGACAACAATAAGGATTTTGATCCTAGTTTATACAAAAGCATAGTTGGCAGCCTCATGTATTTGACTACGACTATGCCATATATTATGCATGCTGTTATTTTTATTTCCATATTTCTGGAGAGGCCAAAAGAAGCACACTGGAAAGAAGCAAAAATAGTTATGAGGTATGTGAAAGGAACTAAAAAGTATGGCATTTTGTATACTACTTCAGAAAATTCTGAATTAATTGGATATACTGACAGTGATTAGGCTGGAAGTATTGATTACCGGACAAGTACTTCTAGTTATGTTTTTCATATGGGTTCAGGAGTCATTTCATGGGCTTCTAAGAAACAACCTATTGTAGCATTATCTACAGTAGAGATAGAATATGTGGCAGCTATAGCAACAGCATGTCAAGCAGTGTGGATGAGAAGAATGTTGAGGAGTTTATGTCAAGAACAGGTAAAAGGGATAGTGATTTATTATGACAATAGCTTAGCTATTGCATTGTCAAATAATTTTGTGTTTTATAAAAGAACAAAGCACATAGATGCCAAGTTTCACTACATCAGAGAATTGCTGAACAATGGAGAAATTGTTTCACAACATTGTAGAACAAAGGAGTAGTTTGCAGACATTCTGACAAAGCCTTTAGGGCAGAAAATTATTGAATATTTAAGAAAATTCCAAGGCATGACTGATAACCCAGCAGCTAACTTTAAGGGGGACTCTTGAAAATATTAAAGTCACTTGCGTACCCCGTGTAGGTAGACACAGAGTACAACAAGGGCAGTAGAATGTTGAGTGCACATCTTCGTGCATTTAACAGAAATTTGAATGGAGTTGTAAGGATGAATTTAATTTTTCTGGCCGCAATAGATTTTGCAGAGGAATTGAAAACTTTCATGGTTCAAACCATGCAACAATAGGTTTCTATTAAAGAAAGTCCTTTCAGATGTAAAAGCCCTCAACAACCAAACAAAAAAGTTTTTTATACAAACGCGCCAAGTCTTTTTTTTGTGGTCCCCATTTCATCGCCCATCACAAATATTTGAGTCAGTGTCTTGTTGATATGAAGTTCCGTCACGATGCGATGTTGCGATATCGCACATCACATATTGCAACAGACATTTGTTATCCATGCCACCCCAAATGTCACCACCGATGTTGCAATGTGATGTGGTCCCCACATCCATCACACATCGAAATCGCAAATCACTGTTCCACCATCCATAAATCCTTTCTGCCGAAGTATTATTGCTGATGCAATGTGCCGATGCCGATAGCGTTCAATGCTCATTACAGCGTTGTACCATCACTGCATTGCACAATCGCTCATCGCCAAAGCCAAAGTTCATTCTTCCAAAACCATTGATCGTTGATGTGCCGATGTGGTCCCACTTCCACGTGGACCAATCGCATTGATTCGTGTTCAATTTTCCCATGACGTCACCACCAGGTTTTGTTATGCAAAGATTTCATTCAATCGGGTTTATATTTCAGTTTGAGTTCCGCGGACCCCAGCAATAGCCAATCAGAACATGTTCGCGTAGGTTTTAGCCTCACTGATGTAGGAGCATTTTGTAATGAAAAAAGAATCCAATCCAGCTTAATTTTGTTTTGAAGTCCGGGGATTAAAGTTTTATGTTTTTGATGAAATATAGTGTTATGGGGGCAGTGAAAGGTTTTGAAAAAGAGCCATGGGGTGCCTCCACAGTTGACCAAGACAGCATACCTTGACAAGAGATCAAGGACGAAGATTTTATACGGGGGCACAACACAAATCAAATGTACCCGAGGGAGAGTGCCTATGTAGGGACCCACAGGAAAGGGTTTCACATATGTTTTAATATAGTTTGTTTTATATTTTCTTTTTATGTTTTTTTTTTCTTTGTAACTCTACGCCATATAAAAAGCGAAAAATCCTGTAGGCTTATTGTAATGTGAGTATTACTTTATAGTGAGTGAAAAATCTCGTAGGCAGAGAAAAATAAAGTGAAGACCAAAGAGAAATGTAACACCCCCAATTTATGTGTTTGAATTTCAAAGCTAGACATTTGAACTTTAATCCTAAGGGGAGTGGACCCCAAAGGATAAGTATTTTGTGAATGTAATTAAATATTTAATTTGAGGAAATGAATAAAATGAATTGTGCAGATTGACCAAAATGAGATTTATGAGATCACTTGCTAAATCCATGAG